>CAUYRH010140756.1:0-20967 GCA_963574655.1 Perodicticus potto
AGTCCCTCTTGGTAATCCACCACCAAGCTTGGGGACTTCACCCCAACAAAATTGTAAGCCTTGTTAGGTTTTTGTGTAAGACTCTTGCTGTAGCGTGGATAGCTGTGATTGGTGAGTCAACTGTCTGTGGCTGCCAGTTACGTTTACGCTGAGATTGTAACATCATTTTTACTTTCTGTACAACAAAAAAGCTTTGTAAATAAAATCTTAACATTTTGAAAAAAAAAACAGAACACTAAGAGTTTTAGTGACCAATTTTTTTTCACTTTGTAGGCTGATCTTGCTTAAAAAAGAGACCCCCGCAAAAGATGTGAAGCCTAGAGAGAGCCCTAATAGCATCATGTGATGCTCTGTACTACAAGTGCTGTTTTCTTGACTAAGTTAGAGTTGGTGTAGCTAAGTATATTAATCGTCTCCAAAGATGTCTGCAACAGAATTGCCAGAAATTATGAGTGTTACCTTACATGGTAAAAGAAACTTTGCAGTTGTGATGCAGTTAAGCATCTTGGCAGAGAAAGATTATCTTGGAGTATCTAGGTGGCCCCGTGTAATCACAGGGATCCTACAAAGAGAAAAGAATGAGGTTCAGTGTCAGAGATGAGGTGTGACAATGGAAGCAGAAATCAGAGTGACATGGCAGGAAGGCCTGACCCAGGGACTGCAGACAGCCAATGAGAGATGGAAAAAACAAGGAAACTAATTCTCCCCAGAGCCTCAAAATGGAACAGCCTCTTGATGCCTTGATTCTAGCCTATCCAGCTTGATTTAGACTTCTGACTTCTAGAATCATAAAAGAATAGTTCTGGGTTGCCCTCAGTTACTAAAGTTGTGATATTTTGTTATAGTGTCAGTAGGAAGGGAAGCAGTCAGCATTTGGACACTTATAACTGAAGCTTCCTAATCATTACTCCTGTGAGCAATCCAAAACCATGAGAACTCTAACCTCCAAGATGGCTCCCCACACATACTGAAAAATGCAGATCTTCAGGAGTGGAATTATTGAAAACATGATCCAATCTCACATTTGACTTAAAAATGGGAAATTAAGTTTTAATGGCACAATTATTTTTGAGTATATTTGAACACCACAAAACAATTGCCTATCCAAACAAAATATCTGGAATAAATAGGGATTTTCAGTAGGTCTTATTTGATGTTTACATAGAGAATTGCCATAAAGTCAAAAAGTAAAGAAGGTGGGACGAAGTGGCTCATGCCTGTAATCCCAGCACTCTGAGAGGCTGAGGCAGGTGGAAACTTGAGCTCAGGAGTTCTAGAACAGCCTGAGCAAGAGAAAGACCACATGTCTATTAAAAACAGAAAAATTAGCCAGGTGTTGTGGTGGACACCTGTAGTCTCAGCTATTCAGGAGGCTGAGGCAAGCGGATCCCTTGAGCCCATAGACTTTGAGGTTGCAGCGAGCTGTGATGCCATGGCACTCTAGCAAGGCAACATTGTGAGACTCTGTCTCAAAAATAAAAATTCTTATGGGGACATTTCCCAAAATGTTAAGTTAATTAAAAGAATATTATAAATGGCCAGGTGTTGTGGCAGACGCCTGTAGTCCCAGCTACTTGGGAGGCGGAGGCAGGAGACTCGCTTGAGCCCAGGAGTTGGAGGTTACTGTGAGCTGTGATGCCACGACACTCTACCCAGGGTGACAGCTTGAGGCTCTGTCTCAAAAAAAGAAAAAAAGGATATTATAAGAATGATACCGGAATTTCAGGTTCTTGGTCTCAGCGATTCAAAGAAGGAATCGACAGACCACAAGAGTAGTGGTAAGTCAGGATTTATTTACAGGAAAGAAGAATTACAAGTAGAGGAAAAACCAAACCTCCAGGCAAAGAGGACCCAGAAGGGGAACAAACTCTCCTGCTCCCTCTCCAAGGTCCAGCCGAGGTCTGCGTTGGAAGGGAACAAGCTCTCCTGTTCCCTCTTTGAGGTCCAGCCAAGGTCTGCCCCTGAGTTCTCTGCTCAGGGGTTTATATAGTCCCAGGGAGTTGTTTTGCCAGAACTTCTTAGGACTGGGTCTTGATCAGTTACAGCCAGCTGTCCAATGAAGACCCAGGCCCTGGAAACTGACATGACATTGACCAGTCAGATGTGCTGGAGAAGACAGCAAGATACCGTCCATGAAACGGACCAGCCAGAAGAGCACCGGAAGGAGACAGCAAGGCTCCAGTATCTTCCGCATAGGTGTCCTGCCCTTCCGGCAAGCTGGTTCCTCCATCCACCACAGTATCAGCACTGCCAGGGCCAAGGCGGCGGTTATAGGGCCGCCTTGTCCTGCATCAAGAATATCACATGAGGGCAGTGCCTGTGGCTCAGTGAGTAGGGCAATGGCCCCATATACTGAGGGTGGCAGGTTGGAACCTGGCCCCAGCCAAACTACAACAAAAAATAGCTGGGCATTGTGGTGGGCACCTATAGTCCCAGCTACTTGGGGGGCAGAGGCAAGACCTAAGCCCAAGAGCTGGAGGTTGCTATGAGCTATGATGCCACAGTACTCTACCAAGGGCAATAAAGTGAGACACTGTCTCTAAAAAAAATAAAAATATATAAAAAAATTTTTAAAAATAAGAATATGACATGAATCAAGCAGGACATGCACTTTACAACCAATAACACCAAGGCTGACTTTTTGTTTTCCTTTATATTGACCTGCCCTTCAAAGAAAAGTAAGCAAAAATTTTACACTGTAAGGAGGCAGGTGTTTTGAGTTTGAAAATAATCTTAAAATGAAACAAAACAGGCCAGGTGCAGTGGCTCATGCCTAGAATCTTAGTGTTTGGGGAGGCAAAGGTGGGAGAACTGCTTGAAGCCAGGAGTTGGAGACTAGCCTGGGCAACATTAGCTATTAGGTTTCAACATATGAATTTGGGGAAAACACCAACATAGCAAAAGCCAAGAAGGGAAAAAAGAAGGAAATGAGACAATGGACACGTAGTTCTACAATGATTTTCAGCCACTCCAGTTGGAACACCTGAAAGCACTTAATTGGTTGAAGGGGAGAAAAGAACAAAATAAACAAAAGAACTATAGAAGTACAAAAGATCAATAACTTCTGGCTGAGCAGGGTGGCTCCCAACACTCTTCAGAGTCCGGAAGCAAGAGGATTGCTTGAGCTCAGGAGTTAGAGACCAGCCTGAGCAAGAGTGAGACACCATCTCTACTAAAACAGAAGAATAAACTGGGTGTAGTGGCCAGTGCCTGTAATCCCACCTACTCAGAAGTTGAGGTAGAAGGATCACTTGAACCTAGGACCTTGAGATTGCTGTGAGCCAAGCTAACACCGTGGCACTCTGGCATGGAGCAACATAGTGAGACTCTGTCACCCCAACACACAAAAAGTATAATCTAAAACATATAGTCTTCATATAGTCTAAAACAATATAAAAGGAAAAATCTAGAAAGATTCTTTTTTTTTTTTTTCAGTAATGCCACTCAGTGTGAGCCAAGGTACTGGGAACACAGGGCAGCAGAGGATTAGGGAAGGGAGAAAACAGGACAAAACTTTCCTGAAAGGAGATTACCTCTGAGTGGACTTAGGCATAACTAAAAGAAGATAATGCTACTCCTTTTTTGCTCCCCATGTCCTACTATTTCCCTTTTTGCCCCACTCCCATACCTAATTAAAAGTGAGGAAAACCCATTAAAGTTCATCACGGTCGATGCCTGAGAGCAACAGTTTGTGGCCAGTGAAGTGACAATTCTCAATTAATATTTGTTTTAGTTATTTCTAGGTAAATACACTAAAACCTTATCACAATTATATTCCAAAAATTTCCTGCATAATCATACGTTAAGTTAACCTCAGTAACAGCGGGGACATGATCAGCCTTATTTACTCCTGCATATCCAGCACCAAGACAATGTCCGACACTTAATAAATAATAAATGGCTCGGCACCTATAGCTCAGCAGCTAGTGGGGGTTGACCCTGGCCTGGGCCTGCCAAACAACAATACATACACCAAGGCTGGCGGGTTTGACCCTGGCCCAGGCCTGCCAAACAGCAATGACAACTACAAAAAAATAGCCAGGCGTTGTAGCAGGCGCCTGTAGTCCCAGCTACTTGGGAGTCTCAGGCAAGAGAATCACTTAAATGCAAGAGTTTGAGGTTGGTGTGAGCTATGATGCTACGGCACTCTATCAAGGGTGACATAGTGAGACTCAATAGCCAGGCGCAGTAGCTCACACCTGTAATCCCAGCACTTGGGAGGCGGAGATGGGTGGACTACCCAAGCAAGAGCGAGACCCCCCTCCCAAAATAAAATAAAATATTAAAAAAAAAATACTCAGTAGGGCAGCACCTGTGGCTAAGCCAGTAGGGTGCCAGCCCTATATACCGAGGGTGGCAGGTTCGAACCTGGCCCAGGCAAAACTGCAACAAAAAGATAGCCGGGCGTTGTGGCAGGCGCCTGTAGTCCCAGCTACTCGGGAAGGCTGAGGCAAGAGAATTGGCTAAACCCAAAAGCTGAAGGTTGCTGTGAGCTGTGACACCACAGCACTCTACCAATAAAGTGAGGGCGATAAAATGAGACTGTCTCTTAAAAAAAAATGCTCAGTAAATGTATACTAAATACAAGAAAAATACAAAGAAGCCAAGAGCTATCAATTCTTGTCATGGAAAAAAGATACAGAAAAGTAAAAGCTGATAGAGCACATGATATAATTCAAATCAGTGATACGGACACAGATCAGTGATACAGTTTACTCTGGTGTAAGGGAGGAAAGAATTCTGTCATTACACATCTGAAATACAAGCATTTAGAAGCTACTCCTCCACAATGCATGTGAAACTATCAGTTATTCTTACTTGTGCCTAGAAAGGGAATATTTCTGGTATGTCAATGACTATAACCACACTGTTCAATATAGTAGCCACTTGCCACATGCGGTAATTTAAACTAAATTAAAAATTGCACAACTCATTTGCATTAACCACATTGTTTTAAAAATGAGACCAACATCAACTCTTAATGGCATAATTATTTTGAGTATATTTAACCACCCAAAACAACTGCTTATGCAAACAAAATAAAGGTGTTCCTTTGGATTAAATATGGATTTTTCTGTAGATTTTGTTTGATGTCTACATTGATAATTGCCAAGTAGTCAAAAGTACACCTAAGGGTAGGCCTAGGTGACAGAGTAAGATCATGTCTCAAAGATCATGTCTCAAAAAAAAGGTATACACAAGTCCAGCGACAGTGCAGACATAGAACATTTCCATCATCATAGAAAATTCTACTGTACTATACAACTTTGGTCCATATCATGCTGCATTACAACATAAAAGTAGCAAAAGTGTTATAAAATGAGAGAAATAAGTCACAAGCGCACACACACACACACACACACACAGCATTAAGGCACTCAGTATCGACCCAGCATCTAGGTGAGCCAAATCTATTTTCTTTCTGATAAATCTCACTTTTTTCCAAACATATGCATTGATTCAGTACAGATACTTTTGTATATTTATTTTTTTCTTTTTTTTCTTTTTTTTTTTTTTTTTTTTTTTTTTTGTTGCAGTTTGGCCAGGGCCAGGTTTGAACCTGCCACCCTCGGCATATCAGGCTGGTGCCCTTGTATAATTTTTTTTTTGAGACAAGAGTCTCATTCCCTTGCCCTGGGTAGAGCGTCATGGTGTCATAGCTCATAGCAATCTCAAATTCTTAGGCTCAAGTAATTCTCCTGCCTCAGCCCCGCAAGTAGCTGGGACTACAGATGCCGACCACAACAACCAGTTAGTTTTTCAATTTTTAGTAGAGATGGGATCTCACTTTTTTTTTTTTTTTTGGAGACAGAGTCTCACTTTGTCACCCTCAGTAGAGTGCCTAGGCGTCACAGCTCACAGCAACCTCCAGCTCTTGGGCTTAGATGATTCTCTTGCCTCAGCCTCCCAAGTAGCGGGACTACAGGCGCCCGCCACAACACCGGGCTATTTTTTTGTTGCAGTTTAGCCGGGGCTGGGTTCGAGCCCTCCACCCTCTGTATATGGGGCCGGCACCCTACTCAGTGAACCACAGGCACCACCCCAGGATCTTGCTCTTGCTCAGGCTGGTCTCAACTCCTGAGCTCAAGCAATCCACCCACCTCGGCCTCCCAGAGTGCTGGGATTACCAGCCTAATTTTGTATAATTAAATGCATGTGAGTATAGCAACCATTGGGAAACTCTACAACCATTTGATATTATTAGCCACTTACATCACCCTGTCCTTCAAAGCCCAGCACTACCTCTTCGTGTGGTATTCAGTCTCTGTTCACACCTGCACTTATGGACTTGCACATTCCTCTTAGGGACAATGGTTAACACCTTACAGCTTGTAGACAATTCATCTTTAGAAGTGACTAAGTACTAAACTTCAGTAATACATCTGCCAAGCCACAGTTAGCCAGCTAAATATGCCTTTTACTTCTAACGGCTCATAGAAACATTTTTACCCAAACTGGCAAGTCTCTGATATAAAATTATTCCCTAGACTCTGTATTCAGAAAACTATGTAATAGACAAACTTGTTTCTTAAATCAAAACAAGCTTACGAAGATTTATTAAGCTAGAAACCCCTTCTTAAATTACAAAAAGTGAGACATAAACAGGGAAAACACCATTGCATGATGACTAATTACAAAACTGAATGACTTTTTGACCAAATTAGAAGTTGATTTAAAAACTCACCAGTATCTAGGGATGAAAAATAAAGCAAAGCTTAAAGTAGAAGGAATATAACACATCGACTTGTGTCCCTAGGTGTATCATACCATCTAGGACTCTACAGTTGTATTAGTTGAATACATAAGGAAGAGAGGATTGGACTATAAGTAAATTTGGAAATACTGACATACCTTCTATGCCTTATTTAACTTATCCCTAATGGGGATATGAGAAATTTCCCTCTACTAGATTAGGGTTATATAAAACAAAGAAGATGAACTTGGGAAAGGAGAACTTTGATGAACTTTGATGAAAGGAACATTAAATTATTGACAAACTACTCCAACTAAAAAGAGTAGAAGAAGGGCAGTTACAGTGGCTCACACCTGTAATCCTAGAACTCCGGGAGGCAGAGGTGGATGGATTGCTTGAGCTCACAAGTTCAAGACCAGCCTGAGCAAAAGCAAGACCTCTCTACTAAAAATAGAAAAACTAAAGCAAGAGGCTTGCTTGAACCCAAGAGTTGCCATGGCACTCTACCTAAGGCGACAGCTTGAGACTCTGTCTAAAAAAAGAGGAAAAAAAAAGAATAGAAGAGTTCTAATAATGGAACTGCCCAAATGTAAGTCAATAGCTCCTTTGATAACATTAACACAGTCATATACCAAGGGAGGGGTGTCAAGGGCTGTTTGTTGTCACCTGTCTCTGACCCCCACCCCCACTGATTTGCAGCTGTTTTAAATGGCTTTCATAGGTATTAGAAAATCCTGGTTTTTTAACATTGTCCTGAAAATGAAATCCTCACTTTCTAGAGGGAACACCACCTGGCCAATCTTAAGATGGCATATGAGATCATATTTTCAAACATGCAATGAAATGAAAGATCTGCTAAACGTTTTTTCATGCCTTACTGATTTTGATGATAGACGTCACATTTGATTAGTCTGGTTAAAGTTCCATCGTCAAGAGCAACTTAGGGAGATAGAAATATCCTCTCTCACTGTCAAACTCTCCCCTAGACTTATTTAGAATCCATCCATGTTAAGGTTCTCTTCTCATGGAATAAATTGTTTTGTACAAATCGTCCCAAAATAATTTAAATACTTGAAAAGAAATCTAATATATAGTTATTGGATGGGAAAAAAGAGAAATTTTAGCAATTTGTTTCCCAAAAATTCGACTTTGCATTTCTATGGAGAGGAGGAAGTGGAAACTTTTCTCCAAGGATTCGTTGTTAAAATTAGGAACATGATACTTTCCTGGCAATGGACTTGCAAAGTAACTAGAGCTCTCTCCATCCAATATCTGAGGCTAACTTAAATAAATATTACTAGCATATAAAAAAACAATTTAGTGTTCTATGTTCAATTCCTAAAACAACTAAGAAATAATCATGGCTACCACTCACTGAACAATTAGTTTGTTTCAGGCACTGGATTCAATTCATTACAAATATAATTAATAACTTTATTAAATATTATTAGTCCAATGTTCAGATGAAAATATAAAGACTCATAAAGTTGAACTCATGTGGCAAGTTCAAATAGTTAAAAACCAGTAGCGATGGAAATGACACTGCAGTATAATCTTGACTCTAAAATTCTGATGTTTTTATACAGCTTCTCACATTGTCCACATTACACGTTTTCACAATTTTTTTATTGAACAGAAAAACAAACTTTTATTCCCTAGTTTCCTTACTTTTAAAATGGTATTGGTACTATCTTCATTGATTCACATGGTTTTTGTAAGAAAAAATGAAAGCAGATATGTAAACTTGCTTGTAAATTAAAATTCTTTTTTCTTTGTTTTGTTTTTTGCTTTTGCAGTTCAGCCGAGGATGGGTTTGAACCTGCCACCTTCAGTATATGGGGCAGGCACCCTACTTGCTGAGCCACAGGCACCACCCTAAATTAAGATTCTTGAATGTCGGGCGGCACCTTTGGCTCAAAGGAGTAGGGCACTGGCCCCATATGCTGGAGGTGGTGGGTTCAAACCCAGCCCCGGCCAAAAACTGCTAAAAAATAAATCAATAAATAAAAATTTAAAAAAAAAAAAAAAGATTCTTGAATGTCCTCCTAAGAAGGTCTTCTGTCCATCTCAGTTCCTCTCTGGAAAGTGATAACGTTAGTCACTTCCAGAGAGGAATCAGTTTGAGAGCAAAAAGGAGTAGGAAGGAGCCAGACACAGTGGCTCACACCTGTAATCCTAGTTCTCTGGGAGGCTAAGGTGGGTGAGTTGCTTGAGTTCAGGAGTTCAAGACCAGCCTGACCAAGAGCAAGACCTTGTCTCTACTAAAAAACAGAAAGATTAGCCAGGTATTGTGGTGGGGGCCTGTAGTCTCAGCCACTTGGGAGGCTGAGGCAAGAGAATCCCTTAAGGCCAAGAGCATGAGGTTGCTGTGAGCTGTAACATCCCAGGACTCTACCAAAGGTGACATAGTAAGACTCTGTCTCAAAAAAAATAAAATAAAAAATAAAGCCTATCATATTTTAAAATGGAAAATTATATAAAACAATGGTTTTCAGACAAAAAAAAAAACAGGCAGCACAGCACAGTAATTCTTGAAATAAGGAAAACAACATGAGACCTAAATTGCTTCACAGACTATAGAGAATTTGCAAGCTGCCAGTCAGGAAGGTCTTAAATAGAACCCACAGATTCTCTGAGCTGAGAGGACAAAGTTCAGAGTTTGGAGGCTCAAAAGCAGCTGGAATTTACAGAGTAGATTACCAGAGAAGAGAAAGCTGATAAATGGAGAGCTCCAGGGATCTGTAGAGGATTGCCCTTAATTCGTCACCTGCATATTGATTAGCATATATGTGTATGGAAACTTCCCAGGGCAGGGAAAAGAACATCAGAAATAATCAAACGGAACAATTGCCAGAGCTGACACGGGTCAGGAGTTCATGGTCCTGCCAGCCAGGCCCCAAAGGCCTATTAAAAACACCTGATGCTCTGGGTAGCGTTTTCAAAAGGGTACTGCCTCGGTACCAAACCCAAATCAGCCCAAGACTAAAGACTGCCTAGAACTATCTAACTAGTTTAAAAGCAAACACCATCTATCAAAATAGAACTGTTTCCAGGTAACTGCCTCCCAGGGGGGTAAGAAAAAGACAAAAAATATTTAAAGGAATGCAAACAACTCCTGCACCATCAACTTAATATTCAACATATCTAGCATTCAATAAAACATGCAAGAGAATGCAAAGAAGCAGAAAAATGTGATCCATAATAAAGAGAAAAATGATAATTAGAAAAAGACACAAAAATGACACAGATGATAGAATTAATAAACAACTATTATAAATATAACATACATTAAAGAAGGTAAAGGGTACATATGGTAAAAGAGAGAGAAAATATTTAAAAGGTACAAATTGTTTATGAACAATAATAAGTGCAATCAATATCTGAAAAGAAAAATACACTAGATTAAATTAAGAACAGGGTGGCACCTGTGGCTCAGTGAGTAGGGCTCCAGCCCCATATACTGAGGGTGGCAGATTCAAACCCAGCTTCAGTCAAACTATAACAAAAAAAAAAAAAAATAGCCAGGCTTTTGGGCAGGCACCTGTAGTTCTAGCTACTCGGGAGGCTGAGGCAGGAGAATTGCCTAAGCCCAAGAGCTGGAAGTCGCTGTGAGCTGTGATGCCACAGCACTCTACCAAGGATGACAAAGTGAGATCCTGTCTCAAAACAAATAATAATTAATTAGGCTCGGGGCCCATGCACAGTGGTTATGGCGCCAGTCACATGCACTGAGAGTGGCAGGTTCAAACCAAGGCCTGGGCCAGCTAAACAGCTGCAAGAAAAAAACAGCTGGGCATTGTGGCAGGTGCCTGTAGTCCCAGCTACTTGGGAGGCTGAGACAAGAGAATCTCTTAAACCCAAGAGTTTGAGGTTGCTATGAGCTGTGATGCCACAGCACTCTACCAAGGGTGACATAGTAGACTCTGTCTCCAAAAAAAAAAAATAATTAATTAATTAATTAAGAAGAAATGTTGACAAAGGAAAAATTAAAGAACTTGAAGAGGCAGCAATAGAAAAAAGACTGAAAAAAAAATAACCCACAGATCAAAGACACTCAATGAACACCAAACAAAAAATACATAGGAAGAAAATTAATACAAAGTATATCATAGTCAATTCACTTTAAAACAATGTGTATTAGTTATCTGTTATAGTATATCATTTTGTCCCAAAACTTAGTAACTAAAAGAAACAAGCATTTTTTATTTCACATCGGTTTCTGAGTTATGAGCCTAGGAGTGGCTTAGCTAGGTGGTTTTGGCCCAGGGTTTCTCATAGGGTTTTGGTCAAATTATTTACCTAGGAGGTAATCATCTGGGACTGGAGGATCCATTTCCAAGCTGACTTCATCAAAATCAAAACCTTTGTTCTTCCAGCAACACTATTAAAGAAATGAAAAGGCAGGCCATAGACTGAAGAAAATATTTGCAAAACATGCAATTTGACAAATGACGTGTTTCTAGAATATACAAAGAATTCTTACAACTCAACAATAAGAAAACAAATAATACAATCAAAATGGACAAAAGTTTTGAATAGACACTTCATCAAAAAAGATACATAAATGATACATAAGCACATGAAAAATATTGAATATCATTGGTTATTAGAGAAATGAAAATTAAGACAATAAGGTAGTATCATTATACACAGTCTAGAATAGATAAAATTAAAAAGACTGACCATACCAACTTTTGGTAAGGATGGTTCATCAGACAATGAACATGTTCATATAATGCTGAGGGGAATCCAAAATGGTACAAACACTTTTATAATTTTGTTGTTTCATAAAAATTCAACATCTATCCAGCCTATGACCCAAACATTCCAATTCTTGGTATTTAACCAAGAGAACTAATGAATATGTCCATATAAACACATGTACATAGTCTGGTACAAAGACTTGTGCTTATTCATAGCGGTTTTAGTAATACAAACTAGAAAAAGCCAATGTCCATCAATAAGTGAATATTAAGCATACTCTAGCAAATCAATACAATAGAATCAATACAACACATTCAGCAGTAAAAATATAAACTGTGGTGGCGCCTGTAGCTCAATGTGTGCTGGCCACATACACCAAGGCTGGCAGGTTCAAGCCCAGCCCAGGCTTGCTAAACAACAATGACAACAACAACAACAAAAATAGCCAGGCATTGTGGCAGGCATCTGTAGTCCCAGCTACCTGGAAGGTTAAGGCAAGGGAATTGCTTAAGCCCAAGAATTTGAGGTTGCTGTGAGCTGTGATGCCACAGCACTCTACCGGGGGCAACATAGTAAGACTCTGGCCCTCCCCCCAAAAATGAACTTTTGATATACTCAACAGCATGGATTAATCTCAAAATGATTTTACTAAGTAAAAGAAGGCAGACAGGTTTGGCACCTATAGGTCAAGTGGCTAAGGTGCCAGTCACATACACTGAGGGTGGCAGGTTCGAATCCAGCCTAGGCCTACCAAAACAACAATGACAACTACAACCAACAAAAAATAGCCAGGCATTGTGGCAGGTGCCTGTAATCCCAGCTACTTGGGAGACTGAGGCAAGAGAATCATTTAAGCCCAAGAGTTTGAGGTTGCCATGAGCTGTGATACCACAGCACTCTACCCAAGGTGACAGCTTGAGACTCTGTCTCCAAAAAAAAAAAGTAATAAAGTAGACAAATCAGTGGTTTCCTGAGGATGAGAGGAGGGAAAGTAAGGGAGACTGTACAACTGCAACCTTACCTAACAAACACAAGTACTGGAACCTAATGGTTTGTACCCTCATATTAATCTGAAATTAAAAAAATATATAAAAAGGCCGGGTGTGGTGGCTCCTCCGCACACTCCGGGAGGCCAAAGCCAGTAGATTGCTTGAGCTCAGGAGTTCAAGATCAGCCTGAGGAAGAGCAAGATCCTATCTCTATTAAAAATAGAAAAACTAGTCAGGCATGATGGTGCATGCCTGTAGTCCCAGCTACTGGAGAGACTGAGGTAAGAGGAATGCTCAAGCCCAGAAGTCTGAGGTTGCTGTGAGCTTTGATGATGCCATGGCACTCTACCCAGGGAGAGGAAGTGAGACTCTGTCATAAATAAGCAAATAAATAAAAATTGTAAGAAGAAAGGATAAAGAAACGTTTGGGATGAAAATGTTCATTTCATTGACTGTAGTGGTTTATTCACTGCATACATACACTAGCACTCCTCAAACTGTGCTTTGTAGGTATATGCAGTTTACAAATGTCAGCTATACCTCACAAAGCTGTAATAAAACATAATTAATGAGGCTCGGCGACCGTGGCTCAATGGGCTCAGGCGCCAGCCACGTACACCCGAGCTGGCGGGTTCAAATCCAGCCCGGGCCCGCCAAACAACAATGGTGGCTGCAACCAAAAAATGGCTGGGCGTTGTGGCGGGCGCCTGTATTCCCAGCTAATTGGGAGGCAGAGGCAGGAGACTCGCTTGAGCCCAGGAATTGGAGGTTGCTGTGAGCTGTGATGTCACGGCACTCTATCCAGGGTGACAGCTTGAGGCTCTGTTTCAAAAAAAATAAAAAATAAAAAAATTAAATTAAAAATATAATAATAATAATTAATGATAATAAGAGTATAACTAATTCAATAAAACAAAAATCCAAGAATCTATAGACATAAAAAATGAAGCTGTGTCTTACAGGAGAATACCAACTAATAAAAGTACAAGGAATGACAGAATTACAAAGTAACATTCAGCATCCATCGCTGTAATAAATGATTCAAAGAAGAGCTATCAATAGCTGTCAACTCAGTAAATTTTAATGAGAAAAAAGATATGTATATGTACATAATCTCATAGTAAATTCCCCCATAAAGTCTATTAATTACTTATTAATGAACTTCGCAGTGCAGAAATATCATAGACATCATCTTAACCAAGTGATAAAAGTTAGTATCACTGCTAATGAGAAAAACAGATATTTCGTGCCTCCAATACAAGGCATTGAGAAGAAAACAGCAGCATTTCCACAGTATTCTTACCAAGTATCCATGTGGTTGTAACAGTCCACGCTGACTAAGACATTCCCTTTCCTTTCTTCCCTTTATTGTTCAGGTTCCAATCTAGGATCAAGTGTTCTATTTATTCTTCATGTCCCTTCAAATAACGCCTATCACCATTATGAACATATAAATGAACTAGAGGGGAAGCAGCAACAAAAGCTGTATTATAGAAAAGTCTGTTTTTCCTTTTAACTACAAAATAATAGTAACACTTAAAATATGGGTAAGGAAGGAGGGCAGGGGATTCAGTAAGCTCCCACATAATGGTTACAATGTAAAGGTAGGTGGCATACCTCCTAGACAAAGGACTTAACTATAACTCTGACTCTACCTTACAAACGTAACATAATTGTATGTACCCTCATGTTAAACCAAAAATTTTTTTAAAAGAAATTTTAAATGACTCAGTAAAAATAAAATAAAATAAAATCATACTTACTAGGTACTAGCCAGTGAATTAAAGGATTTAGAAGGGCATCTATTTAGACCCACCAACAATGTATGAGATGGGTTCTACTATCATTCCCGTTCCCCCCATCTGTTACTGACTTAGACAAGTAAAGTTACTTTCTCAAAGTCACAGCAGTATTTATGTAGTAGAGCTAAGGAAAATTCTCTAGAACAGAGCTTCTTAAATGTACATTCAAATCACTGAAGGATCTTGTTAAAATGCAGATACTTGTCCTGTATGTCTGGAGAAAGACTAAGATTCTGCATTTCTAACAAGCTCCCAGGTGACCCAGCTGCAGAGCTCCACTAAATATGCTTTTGACTAGCAAGGCTCTAGAAGCATATGACAGCTGAGTGTGCCTGGCACTAAGTGCTCACCAGATATATAGTGAATTGTTTAACAAGGGAAGAGATAAGAAGAGAGAAAGGTTGATTTAAAAGATCTGTTGTTAACCTCACTGATGTCAGCAAATGGTGATTATTGTAACTTTTCTCCACCTGGATGTTGTAAAATCAAATATTTCATGGGAGAGCAGGAAGATTTTCAGGCACAGGACACTGCACAATTACAGAGGGGTATATAATACTGTAAAGCTGAGAGAAGACCATCACTCGGTGGGGAACATCTCTGTGTGTCTACTAAGCCGTAGCATAATTTCAGTAAAACTCAATTCCTTCCTCATACTTCTTTCTATTGACCCTGCTGGTGGGAATGCTATGAGTTAATTAAATGTCTCACCCTTTAAATGTCATATGAGGCTACAGAGGCTGAAAAAATTCTGTCAAGAAGAGAAGATTCACTGGAAACAAAGTTAAAGGCAAATGCTAGTGAGTGTTCCTATTCACAGTTTTTGGGTGAAAAACCTATACATCAAAGCAAGTCACTGACGTGGCAACTGCACAGTAATGTTTCAGACTATAAATTAAGTATACTATGGATATAGTATATATATACTTATATATATGGGTAGCATGTAGCAACTTCCAGAAAAACAGTAAGGTTTGAGATAGGCCCTCAACACTTCTCAATAATTAACAACTTTAGGGGCAGCGCCTATGGCTAAAGGAGTAGGGCGCCGGCCCCATATACCAGAGGTGGTGGGTTCAAACCCTGCCCCTGCCAAAAAACTGCAAAAAAAAAAAAAAACAACTTAAAAAAGAAGCAGCAGCTTTACTGAGGTAAATTGGCTTGACATTCACTGCACATCACATATTTAAAGTGTTTAAGTGGCTCGGCACCTGTGGCTCAACGGGCTAAGGCACCAGCCACATACACCTGAGCTGGCAGGTTCGAATCCAGCCCTGGCCCGCCAAACAACAATGACGGCTGCAACCAAAAAAAAAAAAAAAATGGCCAGGCGTTGTGGCAGGCGCCTGTAGTCCCAGCTACTTGGGAGGCGAAGGCAAGAGACTCGCTTGAACCCAGGAATTGGAGGTTGCTGTGAGCTGTGACGCCACAGCACTCTATCCAGGGTGACAGCTTGAGGCTCTGTCTCAAAAAATAAAAAATAAAAAATAAAGTGTTTAAGTTTTGAAAAATGTGTACATCACAATCAAAATAATGAACAAATCCATCATCCCAGAAAGTTTCCTCACAATCCTTTAATCCCTGCCCACTCTCATCTCCAGGAAACCACTAATCTGCCTCCTATCACTGTAGATGAATTTCTGTTTTGCATGTTCTCTTTCTCTCTGTTTTTTTTAACTTGTAATTATTTTGAGATTCATCCAGGTTACTCCCTATATAGATAGTTTGCCCCCTTTTTTTCTTTTATTTAAATCAGTTTTATTTAAGAATTTCCAACATTGACAACTCTTATAAAAGCATCCAAGCACAGGACACGGACCTGCAGCAAACAGCATGCTTATGGGCCGCTAACAGACATTAGAACTTCCACCCCCTTTGAGACACCTGAGCTCACTGGTGAACTCTGCTTCCGAGTACTCCTGCAAAGCACACCACAAGCTCAGTCCATGTTCTCAACCCATCAGCTTCAGTTCACATTACCACACTTACACATCAGTAACAGAAGAGAACACACACCATACAACGTTCACAGCAGTTGACAAAGGGGTAGGGGAAATACAAGTATCGTTTCACTTAACACATTCAGCTAATATGGGTTATCTAAGAACAAAGCTCACTTAAAGCCTTCCAACAGATGTGGATGTCCTTTGAATGCAAAAAACATTCGTACACCATTTGCTATCATTGCTCTCTGCACACACTCTCACCAAAGCCACAGGATCAAGAGACACATATCGCCAAGTTAAAAAATATCCCTTATGCACCACCAAGTCTCTGCACGCGCTCTCCTTTTCTCACTCATACTAGCCTTTCATACCTCAGCACCACCATCAATCCCACACAAGGTTTCAAAAGTTCAAACAGCCTTCTGGTTCCATATCACAGCCTTGCGTTCATAGCATTGATAGACTCCATGAAATGAAGTAGCGGATAAAAATGGACACCCGCCATCAAAGACGAAGCCTGTGCTGCGTGATGACGAATTCTTGAATGAGACAATAATATTGTCATTTTCATCTGCAGAAGTTCACTTTGGGTCTTTTTTCTATTTCTTTTTTTCTTTTTTGAGACACAGTCTCGCTCTGTTACCCAGGTATAAGCTTAGCTGATACCAACCTCAAACTCCTGGGTTCAAGTAATCCTCCTGCCTCAGCCTCCTAGTGGCTGGGACTATAGGTGCCTATAATAGGCTATAATATATAATATAGTCCTAAATGGACTACAATAGTCATCTGGCTAATTTTTTCTATTTTTAATAGAGAGGGAGTTTCATTCTTGCTCAGGCTGGTCTCAAACTCTTAAGCTCAGAAGTTTCTCCTGCCTTGGCCTCCCAAAGTGCTAGAATTATAGGTGTGAGTCTCCTCACCTGGCCCGCTTTGGGTCTTTTTTGAAAAATCTGTTTTATATCTCTATTTTACTTTTTGAGCATATGAAATACAGTTGTAAAAACTAGCTTTAATGCCCTTTACTTTTATTTCTAAAATCTATGTAAGTTCTTGATCTGATTCAATTGGTTGATTTTTCTCCTCATTATGTGCATGCATCATTTTTTCTGCCTTTTCTGTGTGCCTGGTAAAATTGTTTCACCTTGATGAGTCCTGTGTAATTTTATATCTCTATAAATATTCTTAAGCCTTATTCTTAGATACAGTGAAGTTACTTGGAAAGAGTTGAATCTTTTTCAGTCTTGTTTTTAATACTTATCAAGAATGACCAGAGCAATGCGTCAGCCTAGGCTCAATTACTCCCTAGAACAGCGATTCTCAACCTGTGGATCACAACCCCTTTGGAGGTCTCTTGCATATCAGATATTTACATTATAATTCATAACAGTAGCAAAATTACAGTTATGAAGTAGCAATGAAAATAATTTTATGGTTGGGGGTCACCACAACATGAGGAACTGTATTAAAGAGTCATGGCATTAGGAAGGTTGAGAACCACTGCCCTCGAGGGAGGCAAGGCCTTTCTCAGAACTGGCCTCAGTGTCCCATGAATCAGGGGCTGGTAGGACAGCACGTATTCTGGCCTTCTGTATTATGTTCTCCCTCAGCCTTGAGTCACTTTCTCACAGGCATGAGCAAGCAGTGTTCTCCTGAATACCCAAGGGAAATCCTCTACAGATATCCAGAGTTCACCTTGGGGCAGCTTCCTCAGTTCTGGCACTCTGTTCTGCAAACTCTAGCTGCTCAGTCTCCCCAGACTCTTGACTCCAGCTTGTCAACATAGAGAACCAGTCTCTGCCTGGGTCCTCTACTCTTTGCCACTGGAATCTCTCTCAGTTCAGTAAGTTGGGTAAATCAAAGGACTCAACTAATTTGTTTCTCATTTTTCCAAGATCACCATTCATCACTGCTTGATTTCTATTTTTGTCCACTTTTTGTTTTGGGGTTTTTTTGTTTGTTTGTTTTGGGTTTTTTATATATATATTTTGGCACAAAATGTTATTATTTGTTTGTGGAAGAATACTAAGCTTTTAACAAAGGAGCCGTCAAATTGATCACATTTAGAAATATTCTCTTCAATTTTAAATCTTAGGCTTCAGAAATATTTGACTGAATACTTGATCCAAGTGTATACTCAACATTCTGGGTTTCTCTGGGGCTTTCCAAACAATGGTCATTGCTTCCTTTATTAGGTAGTGCTGAGGGTTTAGCTGCCTTCTCCTTTCCCTTCACACTCCAGGGTCTTCCATCTGTTTCAAAAGGCAAGTTGGTCTTAGAGATGGCAAGTTCCAGAGAGACTAGGTTTCTGTAGTTCTCTAACATCACATCCCTATATATATTCTGTTGAACAGGGTCCAAGTATTCCCACTCCTCTGGGGAGAATTCGATGGCCACAGCCTGAATGTCAAACGTCCCATTTCATGATTTCCAGGTGTCCTGGCATCCTTCCTACCAATTTACCACTATCTGCTGGTAACAGAGTGAGAGAGATCATGGTAGAGCCCTCTGGATTTCCCAGCAAGGAAAAGAATCAGTGAAAACCAACCTCAGCAGTAGACATGCAGGCAAGAGAAACCTTGTTTGTTTTTTTTTTTTTCAGAGAAGAAAGCAAACCCAGTACTTTTTTTTTCTTTGAGATAGTCTCACTATGTCATCTTCAGGAGAGTGCTGTGGCATCATAGCTCACAGCATCCTCAAACTCTTGGGCTCAAGCGATTCTCTTGCCTCAGACTCCCAAGTAGCTGGGATTACAGTCACCCACCACAACACCCGGCTTAGTGAGGAGGTCTCAATCTGGCTCAGGCTGGTCTCAACTCATGAGCTCAGGCAGTCTACCCGCCTTGGCCTCCCAGAGTGCTAGGATTACTGCATACGTCTTACTCCATCTGGGTGGTAACATGAGTCCAGGCTTATATCTGAAATTTGTGCTACTGTTTAGGTTTTTGAGCTCACAGACACAAGCACCAGATCAATTCCCCCTTTTCCTCAAAGGTCTGAGTTTTATTTTTTGTTTTTTTATTTTTTTTTTTTGAGACAGAACCTCAAGCTGTCACCCTGGATAGAGTGCTATGGCATCACAGCTCACAACAACCTCCAACTCCTGGGCTCAAGCGAGTCTCCTGCCTCCGCCTCCCAAGTAGCTGGGACTACAGGCGTCTGCCACAATGCCCAGCCATTTTTGGTTGCAGCCATCGTTGTTTGGCGGGCCTGGGCTGTATTCGAACCCGCCAGCTCAGGTGTATGTGGCTGGCGCCTTAGTTGCTTGAGCCACAGGAGCCGAGCCAGGTCTGGGTTTTAATGATTAGTAATTCCAAACTCTCCCTTTGTTTTTCTAGCCTTAGTTATGTCCTCCCCAAAACAAGTTAAAGTTCTAACCCCCAGTACCTCGAGGTACTGGGTATAATTAGTGATAAGGTCTATAAAGAAGTAAGTTAAAATAATGTTATTAGAATGGAGCTTAATCCAGTATGATGGGTGTCCTTATAGTAATGGGATGTCATTAATCTAACCTGTTTCCCAGTGCTCCACATCAGTCTGTTTCCTTGTGATTTTACTACACACACACACACACACACACACACACTGCTCTTTTCTTCATCTCTATCCTTCAAACAAACTACATTCAGGATCTGATTGTAGAAGCAGATCAAAGAACCTTAAGCATTTTATAATGATGGTAAACTAAACTTTTTGCTTATTGTCTGTTTGGTAGGCATGTGGGCATGTGGGTTGTTACTGTGAATCACAGGAATAAATTTACAATAGTGTAGCAAAATCAAGAGACCAGAGAAGAATTAGAAAATGATGATAAAACTAGTAGTCCTCAACCCCAGGTTATGGCTAAAAAAATTCACTTCCTAGAATAGAAAGTACACAAAAGCTGGGTGGCACCTGTGGCTCAAAGGAGTAGGGCACTGGCCACATATGCTGGAGGTGGCAGGTTCAAACCCAGCCCCAGCCAAAAACTGCAAGAAAAAACAAAAAAAGAAAGTACACAAAAGCTTATTATTATATTAATTCTAAATATTACTATTTTCTAGGTTGCTTATAACCTAGAAATTATAACCTAGAGCCTAATATACAGAAAATAGTAGTAATAATCATGTTATTAAAACTGTAAATATGACAAATAAAAGGGAAAAAGTACCCTTTTTGAATATCAGAAATGCCTAACCTCTGAGGACATCCAAAATTATCCAAAAGTGACTCAGAGTAAAATAAATGTCAAAAACTTGTAACCAGGGCAGTGCCTGTGGCTCAAGGAGTAGGGTGCTGGCCCCATATACCGGGGGTGGTGGGTTCAAGCCAAACTCTGGCCAAAACTGAAAAAAAAAAAAAAAACTTGTAACCACATATATTTTTTCATTTATAGTTTATTACAGATTCTTCGGAATACCCTCTTGGTTAAATAAAGTTACTGATTTATGAAAAGCCACTGTTGTTAAAAAATTATGCAATTTAAAAAAAAAAATTATTCAGGGTGGCACCTGTGGCTCAAAGGAGTAGGGCACCAGCCTCATATGCCAGAGGTGGTGGGTTCAAAAAGTGCAAAAAAAAAAAATTATTCAATTCAAAAAGTTCAATCAGGGCTCAGCACCTGTGGCTTAAGCAGCTAAGGCGCCAGCCACATACACCTGAGCTGGCGGGTTCAAATCCAGCCCGGGCCCGCCAAACAACAATGACGGCTGCAACCAAAAAATGGCCGGGCGTTGTGGCAGGCGCCTGTGGTCCCAGCTACTTGGGAGGCAGAGGCAGGAGACTCACTTGAGCCCAGGAATTGGAGGTTGCTGAGAGCTGTGATGCCACAGCACTCTATCTAGGGTGACAGCTTG
>CAUYRH010140758.1:0-10857 GCA_963574655.1 Perodicticus potto
CATGTGTGTGCAGGGAACGTGTCCGGGTGAGGAAGGTGTGCGGGACCGCGTGCGCGCGGGTGTCATGTGTGTGCAGGGAACGTGTCCGGGTGAGGAAGGTGTGCGGGACCGCGTGCGCGCGGGTGTCATGTGTGCGCAGGGAACGTGTCCGTGTGAGGAAGGTGTGCGGGACCGCGTGCGCGCGGGTGTCATGTGTGCGCAGGGAACGTGTCCGTGTGCGCAGGGAACGTGTCTGGGTGAGGAAGGTGTGCGGGACCGCGTGTGCGCGGGTGTCATGTGTGTGCAGGGAACGTGTCCGGGTGAGGAAGGTGTGCGGGACCGCGTGCGCGCGGGTGTCATGTGTGTGCAGGGAACGTGTCCGGGTGAGTAACGTGTGCGGTTGCCTTCCAGCCAGTTGATCCAGGACATGAGTGGCGATGTCTCCGGCTGCCCGGGTGAGTGGCTCCTCCTCCTCCCAGCTCCTACGGGGGCAGCGAGGTCTCGCAACCATTCATTCCCTGGTGCTTCGGTTCTGTGTCATTGTGTACCTTCTGTTTTTCTTTCCCCTCTCAGAAGAGAGGCCACGTGTCGGGTCGCAGGCTCCGTGGTCTCCCGCCTGTGGTTGCAGAAGCGCGCGGAGCACCCCAGTGTGTCTCCTGGGCGCCCTCATCCCACACCGTCCGCTCTGTCTTCTGCTCAGCTTGGGGCTCAGGCAGCAAAACCTAGACCTGCCCTAACTGGGAAGAAGGGGCTGAGAGATGAGTCCGCAGGCAGTTGAGGACTGGGGTGGTGTTTCCCTTAGGTCTCCACCCGGGGTCCCCACCCCCGTGACCGTCTGACACTGATGAGAGGAAGGGTGGAGTCAGGCCCGTGTCCCATCCTCAGCACTTGCTAAAGGTCATGGTGTACAGACAGTCGTGCCCCTGGGTTCTGTGCTCTCTAGTCCCAGTAAGACAGCTGTCATCAGATTGTAACACATGGAGGAGGGGGCTGAGGTGCACGGAAAGGGCGACTTCTCAGAACCTCTAACAGGAGTGTCGCACATTTGCCTCAAAGTGCCGCCACCAGACACGAACTGGCCTCTCTGCCTAGGCTCCCCGCACCTGGTGCATTTCTTCCAGGGTGCAGGGGTGAGACGCGGGATTTCTGCTGCTCGGAGCTGCCTCCAGTTTCTTTGTCCCGGTGGGCTGTCATCCAGAGCTCATCTCTTTGCTTTTTGCTCACGCATGTCTTTATTTCCTTAGTTGCTCTGGAAGAGTCCATGTTGCTCCAGTGGGTGAAACTCTTATGTCATCTTGTGGGTATTGACCTATTTTTAAAAGAAGTGAGGTAGTGAACAGGGTTGTTGATGCTGTGCACGTTTATTTTGATGTTCCAGATAAAACTAAAGAAAGTTACCGGCAGCACTTTTTCAAGTGCGGCAGCACAGCGGAACTGAAATGCTTCCAGAAGTCCAACCTGGCCCGGGTGTTCTGGAAATTCCAGAACAGCGTGCTGAAGGTCGAGAGCCCCAAATATGGTCTCGTGGGCAGAAAAAACTTGCTCATCTTCAACGTGTCGGAGGGAGACAGTGGGGTGTACCTGTGCCTGTCGGAGGAGCAGGTCAGGAATAAGATGGTCTCCCGAGTGGTCGCCAAGCACGTCCTGGAGGTGAAGCACATCCCGGCACGTCCCGAGCTGCCCACCTTGCCAGCTTTTGAGACAGAAGGCAGCTGGATTGCCCCCAAAGTGTCGGCAGCATCCGTCCCAGGGTCCCCTCCCCCGACCCCAGCCGTGCAGGTCAGCTCCCCCAGGGCCGTCACCCCTGCCCCCAGGCCCACGCCCACCGGCACATCCTGCGAACCAAAGATCGTCATCAACACAGCTCCCCATCTCCTCTCCGAGAAGACCATGTACCTCAACCCCAGCGATAACCGCCTCCTCATGTCCCTTTTCCTCCTCTTCTTCGTCTTCTTCCTCTGCCTCTTTTTCTACAACTGCTACCAGGGCTACTTGCCCGGACACTGCTTAAAATTCCGCTCAGCCCTCCTCTTTGGGAAGAAGCAGCCCAAGTCGGATTTTTGTGATCGCGAGCAGAGCCTGAAGGAGACGTTGGTGGAGCCGGGGAGCTTCTCCCAGCAGAATGGGGAGCAGCCCAAGCCTGCCCTGGACACCGGCTATGAGACGGAGCAGGACACCATCACCAGCAAAGTCCCCACAGACAGGGAGGACTCACAGAGGATCGACGACCTCTCTGCCAGGGACAGGCCATTTGATGTCAAGTGCGAGCTGAAGTTCGCGGACTCGGATGCAGACGGAGACTGAGGCCGGCCTGGCATCCCCACCCGCGCCTCGTCTGCGACACGTCCACGCTGGGGGGTTTTGTGTCTCTCCCGTTTGGTAGCCACGTCTTGTGTAGCACTGCATAGGTTAGCCCGCGTCGAGCAGCCAGCCTCAGTCCTATGTCTGTTTTCTCTTGGGTTGAGCCTGTGACTTGGTTTCTCTTTGTCCTTTTGGAAAATGACAAGCATCACATCCCACGGTCGGTCGGAGTGCTTTGTGGAGTCCCGTGGGCAGTGGTGCGGGTTTACCCGAGCCCTTTTTGTAGTGGGGGAAGATGGTTTGACCCCCCCAGCTGAGAAGAGCATCCCTTCGGCTCCCCTCCTCACGCAGCCACTAAAAGATAATTCATTCCAGATTGGAAATGACGTTTTAGTTTATCAGATTGGTAACTTATTGCCTGTTGTCCAGATTGGCACGAATCTTTTCTTCCACTTAATTATTGTTTTAGGATTTTGCTTTGATTGTGTTCATGTTGTAGGTCTTTTTTTTTTTTTTTTAATTACTGAAGCAGATGTTTTAATATTTAGAAGATGTGAATCTTCTAGATTTTGTTATGTATTGGGATAAAATATAGTTTATGTTGCTTAAGATTCTCAGGGATAAACTTACTTTCGCTAAATGCGTTCATTCTGCTTTTAGAAATGTAGACCAAAACCATCTCTTGAGCACACTTACCTTCTTTTTTTCTTTTAACTTTATTCCTCGAGAAAAGTACCATTTTCAGAGAGAATTTTTTTTTTTCCTTCTCTTTTTCTTTTTGTTCTCTTGAAGAGGTCTGTCCCATGCCTGTGAGGTGGGTTTGAGCGAAGGAAGGTGGCCTGGGCAGCCCAGAGCCCGTGACGGGGGTAGGGGAGCCCAGAGCTGAGAGGAGGGACGTGCCACGATCAGTGCCCATGGCTGCCGGTCAAGAGCTCCTGTCAGACAGATGGAACCTTCACAGGATTCCTTTGGTTTTCTGAGCATCCCTGTCTCTTTTTGCATCAATTCTATGCCCACTGACTGCCCAGACTTTTCCGGCAACCTAACTGAGCTGTACCTACTGAGCTGGGCCTCTGTGGACAGGGCTGCTGGCCAAGGTCTGTGACCACGTACCCGCAAGCACACAGCCGCTGTTCCTGACCTGCTCCACCGGCCACTGTCTTAAAGATGTGAATGGGTGGTACGATCTCAACATTGGCTAATTTTACACTCCATCTCCCCGCTTTGTAAATACCCATTGAGAAGAGACTTTTTTTCCCATGGCAAAGAGCAATAAACTCTGGATTTTTGTGTGCCTGTGTGGACAGTCTCGTCTTCCAGCATGATATGATTTGACCATTCTGGTGTGAACATTTGTGTTTTATAAGATTTACCTTGTTTTTATTTTTCTACTTTGAATTGTATACATTTGGAAAGTACCTGAATAAATGAGAAGCGTCTATCCTTGATTTGGGCAGGATGTTCCTTAGCGGAGGCCGTCCAGCACCTATGCCCCGTGGCTGGAGAGGCGGCTGTGCTTCCTGCCACTTCCCTGCATGGCCAGGCTCTTTTCTCTTCCACCCGACATGTCCGTTTCCTGCTGTGTCTCGCCTTCTTCACCTGTGATGTGCCCCTGGACTTCCTCCTCAGTGCCCTCTCTTTTATGTCCCCTGTCTCGCAGCTTCATCTTCTAAGCCTTTCCTTCCTCCTGGCTCCTCCTCCCTGTCCTGTCTGGGCCCTGATTCGTCTTCCTCTCCCCGGAGCCTCTGGCCGGCCTCAGGCACAGGGCCTGAGAGCAGCTCACGGGTCTCCTTGCTGCCACCCTTCCTGAGTGACCAGGTACAGCAGGTGCATTCGCTGGGGACCTTCCACCTCTTCTGCCAGGCCACAGGTGAGTCAGGGCACTGTGCGTGCCCTGTGCCCTATCTATCTCTGTCTCCTCTGAGGGCCGGTGGGCCGTTGGGGCCTCCCCCATGGCTGCCAGTCTTCTCACTCTGCCTTTACAATCCACTGCTGTCCAACTGTGACCGTGAGTTGAGCTGTTTCATGCTTTCATTGAGGGTCATTCTCAAAGGAAACTGTAAGAAGCATGAAGCTGCTCCTAGTAAGGAGTAGGAGTCAGCCAAATTTTTGCTTAAAAAGGCAACTGTTAAGTATTTTAGGCTTTGTGGGCTGTGGGCTCTTTGTCATGGCAACTCTGCTCTGTTGCTATGCTGTGAAAGCTGCCAGAGGTGGTTTGTAATGAGTGGGTAGGGCCATGTGCCGATAAAAATTTATTTACAAAAATTGACAGTGGGCCCAGAGGTGGCCCGACAGCCGACATGTCCGTTGGCTTTGGGCCCAGAGGTCCCACTTTGCCAGCCCGTGGCATATAGGATTTTGCTCCTGTTTCTGCTAACAATTTGGAGGTCAACGTGGCATTTGGAAAATTCTAAAAATTTTAAAAGATTAACTTCAGGCTGGGCGCAGTATCTCATGCCTGTGATCCCAGCACTTTGGGAGGCTGAGCTGGGAGGCTCACTTGAGCTTAGGCGTTTGAGGATGCAGTGAGCTCTCCTTATACTACTGCACTTCAGCCTGAGTGACAGGGTAAAAAAAAAAATTTAGAGCTTCCGGAACAAGAGTTGTTCTAATGACTTTATGATGGTTAAAAGCAGAAAAAATTGAGAGTCTAGGGTTCTCCCTGGGGACATGAGGCATTTGCCCTGGATTAGAAAATATTCAGATGGGATCTCTACTTTGGAAAGATGGGGGCGGCCAAAAACATTCTTCAAATGGATCCCGGGCTCTAAGCAGCTCCCAGTGGCATTGGTGTGTGGGCACCTGAATGATCAGGTGATATGGAAAGAAAAGGAGAGGCACATGCCAGCCTGCCTGGGGTAGAAGTAAAGCAAGGAGGAAGGAAAGCAGATCTAGTTCATCTAAACAAACTTCCAGAAACTCCTAAGAGTTTTAAGCTGCTGTTTCCTGTTAAGATCTGAGAGCCTCAGGGTGGCCTGTGTCAATGCAGCACGCCTGGCAGTGGACAGGAACTGGGAACCTGCAAGAGTGTGGAGCTGGACCTTTGGCCGGCTTGTGTGGTCGGAGCCACGGGGCAAGGCCTGGTGGGCTGCTGTGGTCACATACACAGCTGAATGTTGCTGCTCAGCAGGTATTTACCTTGGGGCAGGCAGGCCAGAAAAGTCCTTCATAGCAGTGGGGCCCTTCATAGGTCTGGGTTGGGATTAATTTCTCTCCAGAAATGTTGGACAGCATCCGGGCCCTTTCATTCCCCATTGAAGCCATAACTTGGGAGGACTGTGAGGCCCCAGGGAAGGACCTGCTTAGAGGAAGGGGCAACTTAGGCCCTTTTTGGGGTAGGCACAGCCCGTGGTGAGCCCCAGAGGAGCTGTGGTTCTGAATTTCCCCTGAATCGCCTCCGGGGTTGAGTCGGGGTCTGTAGACAGTGCACCCTGCAGCAGAGGCACCATGTGGCTGAAAATCTCAAGGACTTTTTTTGGAAGGTGTGTGCCCTGTTCTGTGTTCTGCTGCCTTGGGGACTGTCTCCCGACAAAGGAGTAGTTGAACTATCCTAGATGAGGCCCAGGGTCCAGGGACTGCAGCGTGACTCTGGCAGCATGAGTGGGTGCTTCCCTGTCTGTGGCTCCCAGACCAGGGCAGGGTTGGTTTGGAACCTCAACCTGGGTTTTTCCTCTTTCCTAAAATGGCTGCTTTCATGGTAGTTATGGTAGTTTCGAGGCTATCTGATTAAAGGCCTAGCAAAGTATTTATTTTTAGAAAATGAGACTTAAAGAAAGGACATGCGTGGCCTCTTTAGTTCCGTGTGCCACTTCCTGGCACACATAGCTCTGCTGGGTGACCTTGTGTCTCGGGGCAGCGTGTCAACCTCTGGGGTAGGGGGACTGATGGAAGGGAGGCCAGTGGTCAGGCTTGCACTTGGGGGCTGGGCCTGCCCCTTTGTTGGCTCCTTGCCCAGCGTCACCCAGGAGACGTCCCCATCTCCCTTATGTGCTTTTAGCCAGGGGTCAGAAGGTGACTTGGTATGCTCATCCATCTGGGAGAGGTAGAGCCTCCAAGGCCAACGCCCTTCTTGAGAGGGGATCAGAGTAAGTCCACACAGGGAAATGCCTCTGTGGTATGTGCAGAGGGAGGGGCAGCAAGGGGAAGGATGCCAGGGAAAAGGGTCTGGTATCATGTGCAGAGGTGAGAGGTGGCTGTGCAGTCAGAGTGCCTCCCATGGTGGGGCAGAGCTGTGGGGGACAGGCTGGCATAGGTGGATGAGAAGGCAGGCAGCAAGCTGTTTTACTCCTGGAAGGTGGGGAGGCCGGCGTCCCAGGGGACATGCAGAGCGAGCTAGAGGCCCAGCAGTGTGGGTGAGGCCCCCCAAGTCCCATGCCCAGAGCATGTGCCTGGCTGCCCATCTGAGGGAGGGACAGGCTATGCCTGTGGGCCCGTGTGGGAGCTGTGGAGGGAGATGGGTCACCCTTCACTGGGTTTCATCTCCGGCCTGCCTAGCACTTGCCTCGGGGAAGTGGAATTGTGTCAGTGGGTTCCTCATGTGGGTTGTAGGATGAGGTGGGAGCATCACTGATGTCATTGGCACAGGTCAACTGGGGTGGGTGAGGACAGCAAGGTCCTGAGAGAGGAAGTTATAATAGCCTGGGGGTGTTACAGTGGGAACATCCCTTCTGTGACACCCCGGTGAGATGATTCAGGTTGCAGCTTCAGGCAGCCACTGTGTCCCCTAAGCTTGGCAGTTGGAAGGGCAAGATTGGCCATGGACCAGAACCCCCATGGCCCTCTGAGCGCAGAGACGAGAGGTCCTCAGGCCTCCATGGCCTGACACTGCCCATAGGAGCCACTGGCCAGCTGCTCTTGAGTCCTGGGGGACCAAGCAGACCAGTAGGACCTGGAGCAGCTTGAAGTGCCCTCCTGCCCCGCAGTGTGCACCCCCATGGGAGGGACACTGCCTTGAGCACGCCCACAGCTGTGGGCACAGTACTCACACCTGAGTTTGCTGTCTCAGCTTTATGTTGCTTCACTACCAAGTTCACGTTCATCTTGTTTCACTACACTGACAGCTGCAAGCGACTGGGAGAAACACACCCCCCCCACACACACGCACCCCTCACTTGGTAGCACATGCACCATACACACAATACACACGATACACACGGGGCACATGCGGTGAGAGCGCAGGGCATGCTGCAGGCAGCCAGGAGGGGAGGCAGTGGGCCTCGGTCCCAGAAGCAGCTCTCCCAGGCCCTCTCTGGCTGCTGCCCTGTCCCCTCACCCTGTAGGATGTGCTTCTCTGGCCCACAGCACCTGGGGAACAGCCCACTAGGACTGGCTTTCCTGCCCCTTGGCTGGGCAGGTTCTCACTGTCTGCACTTAGCAGCCATCTCTTCCTGACGGGCACCTGCTGTCTGGGGGAAGGTAACCAGAGTAGTCCCTTCTCCCTGCGACTCTGGCCTCGTGGAGGCCCCTCCTGCCACAGCACAGTTTGACTGTGGCCCCCTCAGACCAGCTCAAACTGAGGCATGTGTTGACTTTTTTCCTTCTAAACTTGTCCCACAAGCTGATGCTTGTCCATTGCAGGGAGCTTTCATCAATCCTGGGATTAAGTCCTGTTCAGTGTCTGACGCGGCAGCACATCTGGCCCAGTCACTCCCTTGGTTCCCCAAAGGTGCTGGAACTAACCCTTCCTGGTCACTTCTCTGCCGAGTCCCCAGGCCTGTGACACTGTAGAGCTGGCTTTACTAAGCCATCCCACAGTGCATGCTGTGATGGATACAACACTCCGTAGTTTTATACACCGCCACTCAGGGCTGCCCCCAACTTCCGTGACTCTGCGGCCCACCGTTTCCTCTCATCTCCTGATTTTCCTAGTGGGGACTGTGTGTATGTCCGTGTGAGTGTGAGCGTATGTGCGAATGCGTGTGGCTTCTTTCTGTCTAAAAGCACACTGCAGGCTCAACAGTGCCTGAAGCCTGAGCATGGTGGGGAATGTTCTAGAATCTGGATTGATTCTTCAAACAGCTTGCTGCCTTTCATTTGCAAATTGGCATCCAGGAGAGTTAGGGAATCACATTGGGGGCCCTACTCACAGGGCTGCAAAAGCCAAAGCCACACGCATGTCGTGGAAAGCGTCCTCTAGGTGCCCACACAGCTGCCCCTTCCTGCACTTTCCGTACAGTCTCCAGTCATGTGAGACATCTCACAACTGGTTACAAAACAGGCTTTGCATTAATTGATGTTGCCCAACTCTGAGCGAGCGTGTTTCAGGTAGGCTGGGTTAAGCTGTGAGGTTCACAGGTGTATTAAATGCATTTTCAACTTAGGGTATTTTCAACTTAACAGTGGGTTTACTGGGACAAGGCTCCCTTCTATGTCCAGGAGCACCTGTGCTGAGGAGGAGAGAAAAAGGAGTTCGAGCGGGAGGAAGAGCTAAGTTAGCATATGGTCGTGCTCTGCCCCCTGAATTAATGACCTTGTGCTCCTCGGGGGTCAGTTGGAATAATGCAGATAGGCAGAAACCCACCCCAACACCTATATGAAACCAGCTGTGGTGTGTGGGGCATCTGTGAAGATGCATCAGCCGAGGTGTGTGGTGATGTGTGTGTGTACAGGCTATGCACGTGTACCGACACAGGCACACACAGAAATAGATGTATTTTTTAACGAAAGTGGGGTCTTTCTCCACCAGGACTATCTTTCTGTGGCAAGATGAGGCCCGTGTCATTTTCAGAGCTAATAATGGCTCCTGCATAGTAGCGTCGGCTCTTCTGATTTGGGATGGCCTTTTGCGTTTTATCTAAGGTGCTGGAAGTCTGAACTGTTAAACCAAACTGGGATCAAAGGGCAGCCGCCCACAGCGACTGGCCCAGCAGGTGCTGGAGCCTGAGGCCCCCAGGGCCTCCCAGGTCTCTTGAGTAGAGAGTTGTGGGTGTTGATCAGCCTGGCCCTTATTATGTTGAGGGCATAGGACCAGGGGGGCCCTGGGACCCTCTACTCTGGACCCTTCTCAGCCAGGACAGCTTCCCACCTTTGAGGGTGAGACAAGGACCGATGTCTACTGACTTGATTCTGGGAAGACTGTGGCATGTCCAGGTTGGCAGCTCTTCAGCCACTGCAGCATCCCCCTGCCCCCCAGAAGCTTCCAGGGGCACTGGGGGGAGCCACCCCAGCCTTGATACGATGGATGGTTATGGGAGGACTCAGGACTTCTCTCCTGGTAGGCCTGGGCAGGCCCAGGGCAGAGCCTTGGGCTTGCAGAGCTTCCTGTCCTGCCCTCAAGGGGCATTGCCAGTTGGGTGGCCCTGCAGATAGACTTTAACTCTCACTTTCCCTCTCTGTTTACTCTCCTCTGCATTCACAGTTGGATAGTTTAAAAAAGGATAACTGGAACGTAAGTACTTTAACATCTTTAATGCCTGTTACTATGAAGTACACATTTAAATACTTTTTTACTGCTGCTGGAGAAGGGTTATACTCCGGGTGTGGACACCGGGTGTGCGGTAGGCGTGTGCCGTGCCTGGGCGTGTGGGGCTGCGGGAGATTTGGCAGGTGATGATTGCTGTCCCTGGGGCTTGGGGGTGAATTTGCTCCACCTAGATTATCACCTCCCCCCCATGGCTTGGTCATGAGAACCTTCTGGAGTCTCAGTAGCTCCAGTCCTACCCCCCATAGGCCTCAGTGCGGGTTTCCATCTCTGGGGTGGGGGGATGGTGGTGGATACTGAGCAACTGAGGAATAGCACATGCATTGTGGTGTTATGAAGGGCATTGAGCAGTGAAGGAAAGGAAATAGAAGTTTCCCAGCTGACAAGCATCTGTAAATAGACAGGTATGTAGATCTGTATTCACGCACGCAGTAGAACCTCCCTATATAGCTGACCATCTTCCTTCACTGAAACCTCAAGTTGACCTAACGTTCATGCACTGGACATGCACCACATGTACATATCAGTATAGTCGGCCTCCGTCCTTATGTTGACCACCTCCCTATGTTGACCAGTTTGTTATAGTCCCTTGGGTGATCCACTTAGAGGGGTTCTACTGGATTTGTAGATCAATCAAGATATCTGTGGCTGGAGTTCAAAACACTTCGAGTGGGAAAAACTAATTATAGAGTGATTGTATTAACAAAAATTCTGCGCAAAAAATTAAACCTGCCCATGAGGGTTCAACCACTAGCCTGGGGCCAAATGGGCAGCCGTGCAAAACAGGTTTGGAAACTTTCAGAACTTCCTTTAGAACTTACAGGCATGTTTCTTTCAAAATATCATTATCACTGTTATTATTATTATAAAAGCAGCACTTGTTTGTTATAGTCAATCAGGAAAGTGTAAAGAAAAAAAATTAAGCCACCACAAATTCACCCAGCCGTCTGGAGGTAGCCACCACCCATCCTGACCATTTTAAGACCTTTTCTCTGTGCATATATGTGACTGTGTCCACACACACAGCACTCATGTGGCCTGGCCTGAGCCACAGGACTAGGAGTGGCAGCAGACAGCACAGAGAGGCACCAGCGGCGGGGGGGGGGGGGGGGGGGGGGGGGGGGGGGGGGGGGGGGGGGGGGGGGGGGGGGGGGGGG
>CAUYRH010140761.1:0-19252 GCA_963574655.1 Perodicticus potto
TCCATGTTTAACACATGCTTACTAGTGAGTGACCAACCTTACCTCATTCCGGAACACTGAGTTACTTGGGGGATTGCCCCCAAGTCAGGAAACGTCTCTAGGCTTGCCAGGAGACTGTCCTGTTCTCAGCGTTTCCTTTTAGTGTTATAAGAATCAGTAACTGTCCTTTGCAAGCAGTATCCAGTCCTCTACAGTTGGTGACAGGTGCAGGTGCCTGGAGTTCCAGCTGGTTGGGAGGCTGAGGCAGGAGACTAGCTTAGGCCCAAGAGTTTGAAGTTGCTGTGAGCTGTGATACCATTGCACTCTACAGAGGGTGACATAGTGAGACTCTGTCTAAAAAAAAAATCCAAACACTACAGAGGTATAGATGGTAAAGTTAATCTCCTCACTACCAAATCCCATTCCTTTTCCCCCTCAGTGTAACCACTCTGAGCAGTTCAGAGTCTCCTATAAGAACTTTTCTACACATATGGACTTCCATATATAAATATAGAGTTTAGGGCTTAATTTAAATTTGGTCATGATACAGAAACTGCATTGCAACTTGCATTTTTTGAACTTGACATTATAGCACCTTTCTCCTTCATCATGCAGTGCCTTTCAGAGCTCCAACTGCAAGAACTAGCTGTTGAGATAGCCTGATACGGTGGCAAAAACTTCAATGCGTGTCCTCTGAACTTGTCTTCATTTGAAAAGAAAACACCTGATCATTTACTCATGTTTGCAAGAATGTTTAGGCTATCTATGAGGGGAACAAAAACATTTGTCTCAATATCCTTTACTGCTGAGAGCAGTGGTTCTCACCTTTCTAATGCTGCAGCCCTTTATTCAGTTCCTGTGGGTCGCACCCCACAGGTTGAGAACCACTGGCTTAGAGATTAGGTAACTCTGATGAGACCCTCCTCCTCACATCTCTTTCTCTACTCATCATCAGTTTCCTTCCGTTTTGTCTCTCAAGTAGCTCTTGAATCTTTCTACTCTTCTCATTCCTCACGGCCACTCCCTAGACAAGCCTACTGTCACCCCGAGGCTGGACTGCCACAATTCCATCCAAAAGTCATCTTGTTTCTTCTGTGGCTGTTTCCAGTCTATTCTCCACCCTCCACCAAATACAGCCTTTTCTAGCATGATAAACTTGCCTGCTCTTTCAGTAGTGAGAGCTCTCGGTTTCGTTTGAAGTAGCTATCAATTTGCAGTTTTCAACCTAGTCTTGCCCCCACATTTCCAAACTGAATGTTGTAATGTCTAGAGAAATCAAAGACTCAGAGAAACCACATCACATTGTTGCGGGTTCTAAAATCTTCTCTTTTCAGCAGTGTTTCTGGGTGCTCCATTTTATGGGGAGCGCTAACTCAGGCAAATGACTCTGTAACATTTGTAATGAGACAGATTTTTTTTTCCCCTTTGAAATTTGAAGAGTATTGTTAAACCTGATTACCTATTTATCTGATAATATCTTGCCTGACAGAAATTCTTCTTATGTAGTATAAGTGCACCTGTTGTCCACAATGACAAAGAAAAAAGTATGCAGGGAGCCCATAAAGTTCACGTGCACACTATTTTAAGTTGCACACGAACTTTATGGCCACCCTTTATGTAGAGAGAACAGCCTGGACTCCCTTGAAAGTTCCACAATGGGACTTCTATCATAAAACTATTGCAATGTATTACTAAAATCAGATTTTTTTTTACATCAGTAGAAATGATTTAAAAACCCACCAGGAACTACAGAAAAGAAGATTTCAATATTTTCCTCTAATATCACCAAAAGAATTTTGTTTAATTTTGCACACCCTAAAATATTTATAGCATATATATTATTACATGATTAATTGATTGCAAAAGATATTATTTTGGCATGTAATAAATATGGATGTTTAAAAAATAAAATGTTCAAACTATCATAAACTCAAACTCAAACTTTGAACTTTGTTATTTAATTTAATTCATTGCTTAATTACTATTTTTCTATGAATGATTATACTGTAGGTAATATGTTAGCACAGCAGTATTCCCAGATAGTTTTTTGTTTGTTGGGAGGTTGGGCTTTGCGGGGGGGCAGAGTTAATACTTTGCATGAAATATCTTATTGTATAACAGTGAAATTGCTTCCTCTGTTGTCTTGTGATTTTTTTGAGGTGAAATTTAAGTTTTTGTGTGAGTAGTACTATTATACCTATCTTGAGTGTCTTGCTTGTACTGTATCACATCACACCTTGTTTAATTCTTAATAAACTGTTCACTTGTTAAAAAAAAACAAAAAACATCACATTGTACCCTATGAATATGTGCAATTATCATTTGCTAAATAAAATAAATTCTGAGAAAAAAGACTCTTGAAATACAAAAAATAAATAAAAATAAATAAATAAATGAATAAATATGAAAATGTTACACCGCTACCTAGAAGAAAGTTGTTTGTTTTCTTATCTTAGACAAAGCATATTTTAGGGCAACATGTATTAGAACCAGGCACAGAAATTTTATATGATAAAAGTGTTAATCTACTGAGAAGATAAAATAATCCTAAATGTGTTTGTACCTACTAACATAGTCTCAAAATATGAAAAGCAAAACTTTATAGGTTTAACAGGAGAAACTGGTAAATCTATAACTACTGAAGATTACAAAATACCACTCAGTAGAGGATTAAACTGTTAGTGCAAACAAAAGCAAGTTGAAAAATATTTTCATAAATGGTTCCATTTTTCTTTAAAGCAGTGCACATAGACACACCTAAAATCACATACACACCAAAAAAAGCATAGAAAATGAAGGCAGTCAGGGAGGAATTAACTTCTGTATCCTTTAAATTGCTGAAATGTTCTAGCAAGCATACATTGTTTTTGCTAAATGGTCCAAATATGGTTTTCACGTTTCCTATTAAACTCCGTATTTCATCATTGGTAATAAGAATACTGCAAGAAACAGGCACATTCGCTGAGATTTCCTCACGGTTACTCACATCCTCCTAATGTTTGTTTGCATCATGTCTTTGTCCAATTTGTCAACATGCCAACTGAGTGGGGACCATGTCTAATTCTATAATTGGAGGGCTGTGCCTACCATTATTCCTGCTCTCAAGCGTTGTGATACAATCTGAGTAATAAGGCAGGTTGGGTTTCCACATCTGTTAAACAGATGCAAGGGGATGTTGTGGTTATGTGTTTTTGACACTTGTTAGCATTAATTTACTATTAGATTAAGAAACTGGAGATACAACGAAAACAACTTTTTAAGTCTATGCCCAAATCTAGTGAGAAGCTGAATTTGTAGAGTTCGGCACTGGTGTGCTGAATAATAAGAAATGGCTATGTGGAAAAATTACGCCAAGAGAAACGCCTTTTAAAATATAGAGCCCAAAACAAAGATAGATGTTGTGTCAATCGCTGCAAGGCTTTCTTTCTTTGTCTGTCTTATTTCTGTGGTCTCAGCTCCTTACGTTTTGCCTGCAATATAACAGGTGCTTGTAATGGGTTCCTGAGAAAGATACATTGTGGTCCTAAACTCCAGTACCAGGGAAAGTGACCTTTCTTAATCAAGTTGTTTTTATTAGGGTTATCCCTAATCCAACATCATGATGTCCTCATAAGAAAAGAAGAAGGCATGGCCACTGCAAACTAGGGCCAGGCCACCACTGCAAGCTAGGACGAGGCAAAAAATATTCTTCTCGGGCAGGGCCTGTGGTTCAAACGAGTGGGGTGCTAGCCCCATATACTGGAGGTGGCGGGTTCCAACCCAACCCCGGCCAAAAAATGCAAAAAAAAAAAAGAAAGAAAAAAATTATTCTCAGAATTTTAGGGGGAACATGACTCTGCTGACTCTTTGATTTCAGATTTCTAATGCTCGGAACTGAGAGAATAAACTGCTCTTGCTTTAAGCCCCCCAATTTGTGGTAAAGTAGTCCATTGAGATTTGGGGGGATTGGCACCAGGACCTCCTGTAGATACCAAAATCCACACACGTTCCAGTCCCTAATTTATTTATTTATTTATTTTTATTAAGTCATATCTGTGTACATTAATGCAATTATGGGGTACAATGTGCTGGTTTTATATACAGTTTGAAATATTTTCATCAAACTGGTTAATTTAGCCTTCACTGTATTTTGATAGTTATTGTGTTAAGACATTTATATTTTATACTTAGTAGATTTAGCATGTACCCTTGTAAAATGCACCATAGGTGTGGTCCCACCAATTACCCTCCCTCTACCCATCCTCCCCCCTCCCCTCCCCCTCCTTTCTCCTTCATCTTGGGGTTATAGCTTTCATATGGAAGTGTGGGTGCTTATATATTAGTTTCATAGTAGGGCTAATTACATTGGGTACCTTTTCTTCCATTCTTGAGATACTTTGCTAAGAAGAATATGTTCCAGCTCCTTCCATGTAAATATAAAAGAAGTAAAGTCTCCATCATTTTTAAGGGTCCATAATATTCCATGGTGTACATATGCCACAATTTATTAATCCATTCATGCGTCGATGGGCACTTAGGCTTCTTCCATGACTTAGTAATTATGAATTGGGCTGCAATAAACATTCTGGTGCAAATATCTTTGTTCCCTATTTAAAATGGTGTATGTATGGTTCAGCGCCTGTAGTTCAGTGAGTAGGGCGCCAACCACATGCACCAAGTCTACAAGGTTTGAGCCCAGCCTAGGACTATGAAACAATGACAATTGCAACCAAAAAATAGTTGTGTCAGACACCTGTAGTCCCAGCTACTTAGGAGGCTGAGGTAAGAGAATTGTTTAAACCCAGGAGTTTGAGGTTGCGGTGTGCGGTGTTGCGACAGCACTCTACTGAGGGTGACAAAATGAGAATCTGTCTCAAATAAAAATAAAAATAAAAATAAATAAATAAATAAGTACCAATTAAAATGGTGCATGTATTTTTTTTTTTGAGATAGAGTCTCACATTTTTGCCCTCAGTAGAGTGCTGTGGCATCATAGCTCACAGCAACCTCAAACTCTTGGGCTCAAGCAATCCTCTTGCCTCAGCCCACCAAATAGCTGGAACTACTAGGCACCCGTCACAACACCCAGCTATTTTTAGAGACAGAGTCTTGGTTTTGCTCAGGTTTGGTCTTGCTCAGATGGATTGCTGAGCTCAAGCAATCCATCTATGTTGGCCTCTCAGAGTGCTGGGATTACAGGCATGAGCCACTGTGCCCAGCCATTATAAAATGGTGTATGCATTATTTACGTATAACCTACACATATCCTATCACAATACTACTTGATACTACTTATATGTCTAACACAATGTAAATGCTATGTAAATACTTGTTATAACAAATTGTTTAGAGAATAATGACAAGAAAAAGTTTATACATGCTCAACAAAGATGCAGCCATCCACTTTATTTTTCAAATATTTTCAAACTTAAGTTGTTGTATACACATGTGTGAAGCCCACTCACATGGAGGTTCAATTGTACTTCATTCTGACAGCCTCAGTAAACTTATACAGCACCCAATAAAAAGTTATTTAATAAAATACAGAATAAAATTACGTTTTCATGTTAAGTCTTTAGTTAATATTTATTTGAATAATATCAATAAACACAGAATAAATTTACATTGAAGGAAACGTAAGGGTGTAAGAAAAACATGCTTTCTCATTTCATTTGTGTGTTGGGGAATTTTTATTGTACTGTAATACTTCTAAACTAATCTTAAACTGTTTGTATATAGCTTCATAGGTAAAATAAGTTCAAAGATACACACTTTGTAGGCAGGACATAAAAATATAAATAACACAATAAAATTATTCTGTGAGTTTTTTTTGCATATCTATTTGAATGCTGTAACATTAAAACTCTCTTGAGTATCCTTGGTGTATCAGGCATTGTGGGTTGGTCTTTTCACATAAGGCATCTCATTAAGATTTTAATTATTTCTTTCTCAGAATTTTGATGTTCAAATAAAAAATATATAAATAATAAATAAAAAATAAATAAATAAAATAAAAATAGAACTACTATAAAAAAATGTAAATCCTATTCCCAACACTTTCAAAAGGACATTACCTGGATTCAACATCAGTTGTTTTCAGCTCTAATTGAAGCTTTTTATTACTTCAATATGGTTTCTTTGAGTGGTTAATTCAAACCATTCACTAATATTTCATTCAGTAAATATTGATTGGTCCTTACGATAAGTGTATGTGCTTTTCTTTAAATTCCATTGTAAACACTTTTCATAATCTTCTATGAAATCACTTTTTGAAAAGTGATTTTTACATAATTTGATAGATTGGCAAATAAATCTTTATAGATAGCTCGTTTTAGAAGCAATGTGTTAGACCACAGAGGAAATACATGCAGATCCAACTGCAACAGGAATCTGATAGGAACCATATACTAAATCCACAAATAACTATAATGCAGCATCGATGTTGATTTGGCCCTGGTAAATTACTGTGTTAATGCTGAGAAGGACTCAACAATCTGTAGTGGCAAATGATCATGTCTCAGGCATGAAGCAAAAACACTTAATACTCACTATGGGGTTATATGGCACGTACTAATATTGTTCCCATTACTCAGACGAAGCCACTGACACTCAGAAAAGTGGAGCAATTTGGCCAAGGTAACATTTCTGATAAAAATAGAGCAAGGATTTGAAACCGAACCTGCCTGACTTTAGCATACATCCTTTGAACACAACTTTATTGCCCCTTCCTTCACAAAACTGCCTCTGATTTCCCTGCTTTTAGAAAATGATTTAATGCAGACTGATCTTTTTGTTGGTAAATACAAGTTGAAATGAATAGTTTAATAAGTAGTATAGGTCAAGTTCCCTAAATGCAAAAGTATTAAATACAGAAAGCTTCACAATCCAAATCCAAAAATTCTGGCTGAAGACATGATGGTACAAGATGAAAATTCCACACCTGACCGCAGGTGATTGGTCAGAGTCAAAAAACAGCTTTGTTGCATGTATAAAATTATTACAAATATTGTGTAAGATATCTTCAGTCTGTGGGTAAAAGTGCTTGTGAAACACAAATAAATTACATATATACAGGTATTCCAAAATAAAAAAAAAATTGAAATTTCGAACACTTTTGCTTCCAGTCTTTTTGAATAAGTGATATTCAACCTGTACTTCTGCATGGCATTTTGTCATTTTGATTCTAAGTGTATGCAGAGTAAAATGAACCTTTTTCACAATTTGGAATGATTCCTTTCTGCCAACAAATTTTAATGTATTTAGAAATCTACCCTATTCCTTCTAAAATACAAATATAAAATTTTCTAAGTTTATTCTTCTGTTGTTTTTGAATTTTTTTAGGAAGACCGGCCTCCAACATTTATTCCTGAAACCCTTATTCACTAAATCTCTCTTAGGCTCAGATTTTATACAGTCGGCCTTAGCATCCAAAAAATAGAAATGCTGGCAAGAAGAGTGGGTCTTTAAAGACAACGATGTTCAATGTGTCCTTTTAGCGATAATCTGAAAGTTTTCTAGACTTTCCTTTCCTTCATTCAAACTTCTAGAGCCAGTTTTCCTAACCGCCATCACTGAAATCATTCCCAAACAACTTGCCTACAGCTTAAGTCAAGACCTGGTTCTCAGAGGAAGGGACACTGAATGTATAGGTTATATGCGAATAACACATACCCCATTTTATAATGGCTGGTGCAGTGGCTCATGTCCTTCTGGGAATCACTCAAGGGTCTTCATCCCTGGTTTACTGAGACAGATACAATCATACCAGGAGAAAGAGACGTTTTCTTACGGTCCATTCTATTTTCCATAAGAACTGGAACATGTTTCTTTCACACTCTAGTACTAAGCTGTAAAGCAATGATCGGAGGTCTAGAACAGCGGTTCTCAATCTGTGGGTCACGACCCAAGGGAACTGTATTAAAGGGTCGCAGCATTAGAAAGGTTAGAACCACTGCTCTAAAACATCTTAGGTTAGAGAACACTGCCTGGGCAACAGTTTTGAGTTGGCAAAGGTTGGAGAAGAAACCAAGAAATGTTTTCATTTCTATTTTCTTAGAATATAGAGGTTCCTTAAAATGAAATATTTGTATTACAAACATATTCAAGAGGACAAAAAGACAATTATCCAACAATTATCAAAGTGACTGTACTCCTATTTCTGTTATACATTTTTGTAATACCGAAGGATTATTTATTCATGATTTAAATAAATACTCCCTAGGTCAATACCTTATATAGCATATAAAAGCTGCTTAACAAGTCTTTGTTAAGAAAATCAGTTGATAATACAAAGAGGAAATTGCTCAATATGTGGTTGTTTTCATCAGCATTACTCATTAGGTCATGGAACATACGAGGTCAGACAATTAAGTTTGCAAACTCATTGTTATTGATATAGAGTACTACAATTTTAATGTATATCTCACATACACATATATTTTTCTTTTAAATGTTCTTTGATATGTACCTAACATTAAATGGAAACAATAAATAAAAATAAAATAAAATAAAAAAATAAAAATGTGCTGAGTCTCAGCCCAGTCGCCTGCAAAGCCCTCCCCTGGGGAAGCTGAACTCCAACACCAGAGCCTGGCGGTGGTGACGACAGGGGAGAAGCTGCCGACTCGTTAACGTCGTGCTTTTGGGGAATCAGTGTACTTGGAGTAGTTTTTTGTTTAGTTTTTTATTTTGGAGCCTGATTTTGTTCTAAGGTGACATCCTTTGTGGTGACCATTTAACCCTCATCTATCCTCTGTCCCAGATAGTTTAAAAATAAAGTTTAAAAGAAGACTTCCTGGGTAAGTTTTTTCACTCATAGAAGCCTACAGCTGAACAGGTATTTAGTTAGCGCGGAGTGCAATCGCCACCCTTTTTAGACATGAGGAAGTGAAGGAAGTTCAAGGGGGTGACTTTGTCACAGTCGCGCAGCCGGGGTGGGAGAGAGCGCCAGGGCCCATCTCTGGCTGTGACATTACACGTTGGAGTTGCAGAACTGTGGGTCGGCAGCTCTGGTACTCCGTGATCCAGGGGCCTGTTAGGAACCTGGCCTCGGCTTCATCACACTGCAGATGGTCTCTGCTCAACACGATGGCTCCCAGGTCCCCTTGGTTAAGATGCTGCTAACCGCGGAAGGCTGCACTCTCTTGCACTCCTTTTCTGAGGCTACCATAGTTAACCATGGTGCATAACAGCCTGAAAATTTGTTTAATTACAAGGCTGAGAGTAGTGTTAAACAAAACAAAAAGATTGCCCCTTTCTTTGACTTTGTCAGTTTGTCTCTTTATTTAATTAACTCATAAGGAGATAGAATACCTGTGCACTGCCCAAAGAAAGGCAGGGTGGTACAGGACAAACCAGTGCTTGCTCTGAATTACTGTCGTCTGTCAAGACTCCCCTTGGCCTCTGGTGAATGTAGTGATATGCAGCAAAGAGGTATACAACCCTTTCTCTAGGATGAGTGTGTAAACTTCATTGTCTAACTGCGTGTATCTCTTAGAATTACTCATTGATACCTTTTTTTCACATACAACGAAAGTACATGACACCTTTTGTAGTTGTAGAATATTTGAAGTGCAATAACGAATATTATTGATAGCTTAAGGACATAAGCAGTTGTAAATAATTCAAAAATCCCAAATAAGAAACCAATTTCCCTTATAAAATAAGTACAGCTGTTGCCACTGGGATAAAACTGGAAAGCCTTTAGGCTTATCCCAAATTTGTGTATGTCTAAAGATTAGAAAACTGTCAGATGCTTATTATATAAAGCTAATACACACTCTACGAATAAAAGCTAAAACACATGGGGGAAGGTATTATATTCCTAGTAATAGACATTATGCATGAAAGTAAATCAGCATTGACTGTGAATTAATTTGCAGTGGAATGCTATAAATTTTAGGGAATTTCTGCAAAGCATGTAAGCAAATCTTAATTATTTTTTTCCTAACCAAAATTTAATTTCTATTTGAACTGGTAGAACTTTGCTTGTTTACCATGTTGCTTATTTGAGAAAATTATTTGGATAGGCATACAGGAATTTTTTTTGTATGTAATCATAACCCTTAAATATCTGGCAAGGCCATAAAATATATAAAACAAGGCTATCTTCAGGATTTAAGGTGGTTATTTTTAAAGCCCCTTATTGTTGAAGCCTGATGTGAGATTTATAACTTTGAGTCCTTAAATCTCCTAATATTTTTTCAACTTCTCAAGAGATTTTCTTTAAATTTAGATAAAAATAATTAACATTTTCTAACATTATATTTTTTGGCAGGCCTTTCTGTGGTACTAAAAACACACTTTTGGAGTGAATTAATACTAACATGCAATTTTAAAAACTTCTCAATTTCTAATGTAACTAAGGCTAAAAAAGTAATTTTCTTAGAGACATGATAATTTAGACTTGATCCCTCTCAGGGAAAACAGATTTTAAATGTAGATGTATGAAGCAATTGTGCTGCCCTTTTTATAACTTCTGGAGTCTTTCAGTGACTGAAAATACTTCTAAGCTGAACAAATCATTAGGTCTTTCTACTTTTTTTAAGCAATTTCACCATTAACGTATGTACGTATGGGAGGAATGGATGTCTAAAGAATCTCAGGAAACAAACCCTTTGAGGGATGAAGAATGGGTTGGATTCAGTAGATGGAGCTAGCCGAACCATACAGAACACACAGAAAAGGTAGAGCTGACAGAAGAAAGACAGTGAGAGCTAATGGAACAAGATAAGTGTGTATGAGAAGAGAGAGCTCAGCAAGTAAGGAGTTGGGCCTTGAGCACCACACTCATTTTATTTCCTTTATACATTGAGTCAACAAAGAGACACTATTATTTGTGGTTGTACTTTCCTACAGAGTTCTTTTTCACTGCCTGGAGAAAAAAATGTGTTAATCAGTAAGCTTTCTTTAATTTTTTTTTTTTTTTTACTATTTTAAAATACTTATTTTAATTTTACCAACTTAGGATTCCATGTGAGGAGCTAAATAATACGAGAAGCCTGAGATTTGGGGTCTCAACAAAGAGTCGTATGAAGTAACCCTACACCATAACCACAGTGTCAGAGCAGCCAAAACCCCCCTCTTCAGTAAATAAAAACCCCAGCCTAATCTCTAGTGTTGATATACAACTAGTAAGATTTCGCCAGCAGACTGTGGGAACTCTCTCATGTCAAAGTCCGATGCCAGGTTAGGTTTTTTTTTTTATTTTTATTTTTTCAAATAGAATGGAGAGAAAACAACTATAAATCAAGCCCTTCTTTGTGAATCTAATTCAAGATTCCCTTGTGTAGTGAGAAAATAGGCACGTTTATGTCTAGTGGAGTTTGTAATACTAACTGTACCAGATGTGGACTAGTAGAAATTGTTGGATGGAGTCTACATGGGAAAAGAAAGTACTACAATTTTGCTTTTGAAATTTCCAAAAGAAATGCTACTCCAAAATCAACACCAAAAAGCAAAATACTCCTGCAGAAATAAATAATTGCAAGGGACAATTAAGATATTCTTACTTTTTAAAATTTAAAGTGTATTTGTTCTTGCTAAAATAAATATGTCTAGCATGCGTCTGCCCAGAAATACAAATAGGTCAGCATGATTTGGAGGCTCTTCAAAGCAGAAAATGCAAAACAATTCTTTTCTCTATCTCCTTATAACTCACAGTTCTTACCAGACTTAAAGAGAATTGAACTTGGGTAATAGCTCCATTAGAGCTCTTTTCCAGGAGCCAGTTCCCGTGGTCTCCCTGGGTCCAGCTGCTGATGACTCACAGAGGAAGTGGTAGAGATTAGGGTGTATGGGGGAAAAATCAGAACAGCACAGAAATAAAGCAAATCAACCAACCATTACCTTTTGTGCCACGCAGAACAATGGCTTAACTACTGTGGTTCAGAATGATCCGTCTTATTCTACTCATTTATGCTATTCCCGTCAGAGGGACCACCAGGAAACCTGTGAACCTCTATGGAACACACACCGGAATCTATGGCACATCTCAATTAATATTCCCTCCTGACTCAGCTAGAACAATGAAGAACATCAAGCAGTTTAATCTCCGGCAATAATTCCTTTTGTTAGGTTGAGAGGTTTTCCCCTTGAATTAGGTTTTAAGTTCGGATTTTCAAAATTAGTTAGTTATTCTGTGTATTGTAAAGCAGAGAGCCCAGATTTTATAAACACATGCATCCGGCTAGGTAGAACATAATGAAGTCTGTGTGTTAGTTGGGGCTTTGCAGCTATCAGCAATTTTTACTTTCTCTGAAATAAAATCAGTCTTTTATTAGCAAACAATTGTAACTCAACTGCACAGTTGTTTAAACTTTTCTTTCAATTTTCCTTAAAGAGTTGGAAATGTAAATGGATCCTTTATATCACATGGTAGAATTAAATTTGATTAGAAATATTTTAAAAGGTGACAATAGAGATTCTTTCATACTCATGAACTGAAATATTTCCATAAGTTTAAAAAATTGTTCCTAAATGTTTAGGATATAAATATTATATCTCATGCTCTCAAATATTTGTTTTATAAGCATATATAAAGAGAGTATGCAGTTCATATATATGGACATATATTATATATAATAGAGGGACAAAAAGTGAGAGAGATTTAGAAAGAGAAAGAAATAAATTTTTAGGGACAGTAAGTATTTTTGTCACGTATTTTATGTTTAACCATTTTGGCCCACAAACATTGACTGGTTGTTTAGTTAAAAGCAAACAAACAAACAAACATAAGATTAACACCATTCGTCTATTCTTAATACCAGTTAAATTATTTATAATTTTGATAATATTTAGAATATTAATTAAGACACAAATGTTTTTATATGATCAGGTCCAGAAATGGGAGTGGCTGGAAATTCTCTTCAAATTAAACACATATTAGAAACTTCAGTTTTAGTTTCTGATGGCTGCTATTTCCCTGAGAAATTAATAGCAATTTCCTTATAATAGCATACGTTTGGATTGCTCAAAATAAACTTTATAGAAAATTTCCTAAAGATCAGTCTCAAAATGTGTTTCTTGTTTTGTAAAAATGTAATAAGGAAAATTATATTCTATTAAGGCCTTTATGTAAAATATAAATCTGCTGAACACATAAAATCATTTACAGAGAAAATATTGTTTGGATTCATTCATTATTGAGATAGAGATAAAAGATTATCACACCTACAGTGCATCTTAGCAGGGTACTGGTGAAACTTGTTAAATGTAGAATACCAATGTCTTCATATAGTGATTAAGAAAATGCCATGAAGGCTATGTTTAATAGTACGATCAAAATATTTCTGATTGTATATGAAGTCAGCACATTGTGCCCCATGATTGCACCAATATACCCAATTATGATTTAATAAAATTATTTTAAAAGATTAATATTTTATTGCCATAAATAAAGGAATATTCTTTAAACAAACACTTTACCAAAATTTTTTGGTAAAACAATTTACCAAAACAATTTTAATGTTAAATATTTGAAGATAATATAGAATTTAAGAGATTATTTTACTAAATTCACAAAATGTTAATATTAAGATGCTAATGTTAACATTAGTTTTTAAAATAACTATGATGTATAAATAAATCTGTGTGAAAGGCCTCATTCAAATAGGTCCTTATTCGTGTCATTTGGCCATTACTTTTTATCATGACTTGTTGATTAGTTATCTACGGCTACCTCTAAGTACACCCTGGAATCAGAAAAAACTGAAAACGTAAACTCATCTAATATTGGACACAGTGTTTATTCCCATTCCTTTATCCAGTAAAAGCTATTTGAGACATTTTCCAAAACTAGAAAAATAGCTCAATCATATCTTTAGGTAATGTCTGATTTGATCAGCTATGGAGAAACCTTTTCTCCGTAGAACATTATACTTTGTAGTTTAAAAATCAAATCACCAGAGTCATAATGCTTGCTCTCTGTCTCTGGATTTTCAGTTGCACTTAGTCTAGTGCAAAGCACGAGCCTTAATTTTTTTGTGAATTGGTTTCCCCTGATAACTATTCATCAGAATGTTCAAAGTGAAATTCATGGAAACATGTTTAGTCGGTCATCCTGATACTCTGTCTTACCAGGTGCTTCACAGTAGTGGCCTGTTCTACAGGGAGACCTCAGCAAGCTTGCTTAGATACTTAACCTCTGCCCACCCTGCATTTTCAGTTTCTAATCTGGACTTTACATGTATTTTGAAGGCCAGGAGTTGAGGTCAGTAACTCATATATGGGGTCTGATGAGGTGTGATGGAACATTCCTAAGGGTGAAGGGAGTTCACTGCAAGTTCTCCCTCAGGGGATCTGATCAGAAGCGACATGGGAGGGGGATACACTGTAAATTTTTACAGCAAAACATGTATCATTCATGTCTCAAACGATATAGAGTGTTTGGAATCATGTCACAGCTACATACCAGGCTTATAGAATGAAAAAGCATGGCTACACCTGCTTATATATCAGAAGTACACATTTTTACACACATGTGTATATGCTTCCACTCACATCCACACTTGTGCACACTTCATTGAATGAGCAAAGACCCATTCTACAAAAGAGGTCTGTAAACTTTTTTCGTTAAGCATTGACTTTGCTTCATTTGGCCAAATGCTTGCAAAATGAGCATTTTTAGTTTTGATACATATATGTCTAATTGCACTAATATGTTCCATTGCTGTCTATGTTATATTCATTTTGTGAATGTAGATAGTATACTCCAATGTTAGAATGAAATGAGTCTAGGATAAATGAAATTTTAAAATATTATACTGGACAATTTTTTTTACAATTACTGTAGAATGTTACAATTTTTTTATTACTTAATATTTGATGGAAGCAAGGCTATTTGTAATTCTTTCTGAGTTAAAATTTTGAGTTTAATAGTTTGAAATATAGATATTCAACTTATTTTGAAGCCTGCCTACTGATTATCAAATCCTCAGCAGATGTTTCTCAAAGACAAGTAATCCCAAAAGGAAAAAGTGTAATATTGGCCCTTTCGAGTAAGTCAGGATGATAATATTTCAATCTCACCTACCAATTATGCAAAGATTTTGTTGAAATTCACTTGTATTTGCACGATGGGTACATTTAGCTGCATTTGCTTTGCAGGAATCTTAAAAAAATCACTTGTCAATTTTGTGACGGCTAATTCAATTAAAACTGAATCACGTAGCCCACAAAGCCACTTAACTATATTCTGTATGAAAACACATCAGATGTAAATTCCTTGATGATTCCTCCATTGATAAATACCTCCATGCCGTGAACTTACTCTCTTTGCCAGGGACACAGTGCCCACATTTATCACATACCCACTTTGTGTGGGCTCTAGACACAGCACAATGTGAAAACAAGGATTTCAATTATACATTAAATCGTAGTAAACTTAGACACATTTCTTGTTTTTAGATGAGATGTAAATGTAACTTAAAGTTTGAATGATTAAAAGGAAAAAGATTGTCTAGTTTACTTCGGTGAATACATCCAAAGATGATGAACCACAGTCAATGGTAATGTCAAACTCACAAGCCTATCAAGTAAGTAAATATTAAATTCTTTCTTTATAAAATTCGGCAATTTATTTCAAAGCATTTACATTCTTCATTTTAATAACTTGAGTAAATTAAAAACATCAGTAGAATTTAAAATTTGACTATATTCAGTAAAGATATGCATCAATCCATTATGGCATAAGGTGCACCCATTGACTAAGAACTGTTAAATTCTTAAATTGCACCTGTTTATAGTTGGTAAAAATAGAATTTTAATTGCTAAACTGATTACACATTGAAGTGCTTTTCAAAAAAAATAATCCTCAAGTTTGGGACATTTCTGTATATTTTGCTTAGGAAATGTACTAACTTTGCTTCTAATTTCATCACCATATTACATGATATCCACTGTAGTCAAAACACACTTGGTATTTATATTTCCTACATTTTGTAGAAAAGATCATTTCAAATGTCAGAGCAGGTTAAGAACTATTGTTACAATCATCTTTACTAACTTTATTCTTAACTTACAAATGGTGAAGTTGTGATAAAAATAACTTTGTTAATATTTATTAATAACTTTCCCCTGGTCTCTCAGCTATAAATAAATATATTACTCCCAACCAATTCATCTACATATGGTCTTACAAAATAGAATGCCTACACATTAAATATTTAATTCCTCTAAGTTATCTTCAATAGCTGCTGTGCTTATTCATGACAATTTCTAATTAATTTTAAATGCCATTTAAATAGTCAGCCATTGTCCCAATAAGGAGAGATGAATTACGAGACATAATGCTTTTATTGCACAAAGAGTGGTCTGTGTAAACTCTCGAATTAAACCCACGCTGTAGTCAAACCTCATTTGATGTTTGCATTTCCTACTTTGTAGATGAGATGGTCTCAAAAGGCGGAATAGGCTAAAGATGTGTTGGACAACTCTATAAGTAGTGTCTCAAGACTCTTGTCATCTTAACTGTCTAAATTACTTCAACAGGACTCAAGGGAATTTAAAGGGGAGAAATGACATGACAAACAATTATATTCTAACACTCTATTTATAACAATGCCCTTTCAGATTATTGTTCCTCTAGACTGACACATCGCTGTAATCCCAGGGATGAATCAAGGGACTTAGAGTTAGATCACGCACAGCTTGTAGGCACAGAAAAAAAAGTACGAATGAAGAGCTGACATTCAGGAAATATAGAGTGACTCAAGGATAAATTCAGCTGGGATGAGCTTCATTTATCAATGTCAATAACAACGGTGAACACTTCGCAAGAATACATGCATATTAATTGAAAATAATTCAGATTAAATCACTGCAGTTTGACATTTTGAGATAGGCACTTTATCTTTTCAAGAAAAAGAGCACTATAAAATCTTTAATCTGAAAACACATCTTAATTGCATGTTATCACCTCCTAATTGCTTCTATATTATATTAAACATTTTGCTAATTACTAGCCTGATCATGGTGTAAATAGCTTGAGGCGAGAGCTCACATCCAGCTGAAGACTGCCAGGCACAGGAGAAGTAGGAGGAAGTTCAGCACTCACTGGATTCGTGGACTTGTATCTTCTTCTGGGGCCGTCAACCTTTCATTCAGGTCTGTAGCGAGATAAAGAGATAAAGAGGCCGTGATGAAGATCAGAGATGTTTCATTCAGCTGTCGGATTCTAAGATTATTCTTGGAAAAAGTGGCCTTCTTTCTGTTATTACAGACAGGCCCTTTCAGATGTGGCACGTGAGCTTCTGCCTTTATGATAAAAATAGGCTCAGGGAAAGACAAAGTTACATCCACTTTCAACCTTAATCGTTGAGATTTTTTAAAGGATAAGATCCCATTAAGTATAAACTCCTTATAGATAATCTTTGGTCAATGTATGTGTAAAATTTATACGTAAAAGTATATACACACACGCATGCATATATATATGTATATACTAAAATTTACAGTCCTTTTTCAACATTATGAATACTTTAGAATGGGTAAAATACCTGCAACTGAATGACAAATGCTTCTCAAAATTAACCAAACTAGTGACCAAATTTTTTACAATATCAGAAATATATGCAAGCAACAGGATAATAATAATCTTTGATGGTACTATGACTGAAGTCTGAGACGATTTAAGAAATTGGGATGATTCTATAATAATCGTTAGGTGGAAAATCTGCCAACACACAGTAAAGGGCTCAAAATTGTTCCAAACTTTTTAGTACATCTATTCTACTTCCAGGAACTTTCCTTGTGGAATTCGTAATAGAAGAATATGTTATGGAAAATTTTACGTATTGATCATTGTCACAAAATCATTAACTAGATTGAGTTATAAAAATGATAATGCACTAAAAATAAGTATACATATCGTGAAAGTCATTTGTGACATTTATCAATATTCCAGTTTTCCTTTTTTTAGGAACATGGTAGGACTCCATCTTTCCCTGTCCCTTGAAGTTAGTTATGATCATGTGACTTTCAAGGCAACTGTTACGGACTATATTGGTCCCCCTAGAACACACTTGTTGAAGCTCTAACCCCCAATGTGACTGTATTTGGAGACTGGGCCTAATTAGTGAGATAATTAAAATTAAATGAGTTAATCAAGGTGGTACCGTAATCTGATAACATCAGTCTCCTTACACAAAGAGGAAGAGTCATCAGAGCTCTTTCTTTTTCTCTCTGGGTGTAGGTTCGCACGCGCGCTCTCGTGCGTTCACAGAAGTCAAGTGTCCACAGGCCCAGAGACAGACCCGACCACAAACCAGCTCTGAAGGCATTTTAATGTTTGATTTCAAGCCTCCAAAATTTGGGGAAAATAAATTTCTGTTGTTTCAGCCACTTAATGTGTGATATTTTTTAGTAGCAGCCTAAGCTGATTAATGCAGCAACTCACAAGGGGCAATTTTGCATGAGTGAGAAAAATAAAACTTGTTTGTCTGTTTTAAGTTCTGGAGATTTGAGGATTTTCAGCTGCCATGACACAATGTACGGTAGCCCGATAAAAACGTGGCTGTTTTTCCTTGTGTATTTTACTATTAACATATATTATTTTACTGTATTTTTGTTATATAAAAAGAAAACATTGTATTATCAGTTAAGAATTATTACTAATAAACAGGTTGTTACTCTGATTTGGTGCAATAAAATAAATGACCTAATTAATGGAAAACCTTTTGAGCTAAATTACTCCACCTCTACTTTCTCCTCTAGTGCTGTCCTTCCCTCCCGTGTGTGTGGGGTGGGAGGGGAGGGGTGTCGCAAACTCTATTTTCCATCTAATCTTTCGGTGTGACCACATATCTCTACTTCTACTATTACTGCTATAAATGCCTCTAATCATCTGCTTCACTACTACTTTGTGAAGATTCTTCAATTTTTGATTTTCTTTTTTAATCTGATGATTCTCTGCATCCGGTCCTATTGGCTTCCACATTGGTATTCATCTTCCCTTAATTATTCAGAAAGGAAAAAGGCTTATCTTAAACCAAGAACAGAAAGTAGTAGAGGAGGATATAAAATGTTAAGAATTGGATGCCCCCTCTGCTCACTGAATGATACTTGTTTGAGCTTTTCCAATCTTTTCTCATTCTCTGGCTTCAGTAATAGCTGAAGTGTTGTTTCAAAAGGTCTTTTTTTTTTTTTCAAGACAGAGCCTCAAGCTGTCACCCTGGATGGAGTGCTGTAGCATCACCGCTCACAGCAACCTCCAATTCCTGGGCTCAAGCGAGTCTCTTGCCTCTGCCTCCCAAGTAGCTGGGACTACAGGTGCCTGCCACAATGCCTGGCCATTTTT
>CAUYRH010140764.1:0-10385 GCA_963574655.1 Perodicticus potto
GGCAGAACTGCAGAACAAAAATAGCTGGGCGTTGTGGCGGGCACCTGTAGTCCCAGCTACTCGGGAGGCTGAGGCAAGAGAATCGCCTAAGCCCAGGAGTTGGAGGTTGCTGTGAGTTGTGTGACGCCACGGCACTCTACCGAGGGTGATAAAGTGAGACTGTCTCTACAAAAATAAAGGAAGATAGAAGCCAGCATAAAAAAGAATAAAATGTTTAAGTTTAACAATAGCTGGGCATTGTGGCGGGCACCTGCAGTCCCACCTACTTGTCAGGCTGAGGCTAGAGAATTGCTTGAGCCCAAGAGTTGGAGGTTGCTGTGAGCTGTGATGCTGCGACACTATTGAGGGCAACATAGTGAGACTCTGACTCCAAAATAAAAAAAGTACATTTAACAACAGAAATACAAAAAACTCCGATGCACTGAAAACCTTAAGACCAACACTGTTGAGATTAAAGACCTAAATAGGCTCGGCACCTGTAGTTCAGTGGCTAGGGCACCCGCCTCTTATACCGGAGCTGGCAGGTTCAAATCCAGCCCGGGCCTGCCAAACAACAATGACAACTACAACAAAAAAATTGTCGGGCGTTGTGGCGGGCGCCTGTAGTTCCAGCTACTTGGGAGGCTGAGGCAAGAGACTCACTGATGCCCAAGAGTTTGAGGTGCTGTGAGCTGTGACACCACAGCACTACCGATGGCGACATAGTAGCACTCTACTGAGATTGACATAGACTCTTGTGTCAAAAAAAAAGGGTGGGGGGTGGCACCTGTGGCTAATCGAGTAGGGCACTGGCCCCATATACCGAAGGTGGCAAGTTCAAACCCAGCTCCGGCCGAACAGCTGGTGTTGTGGTGGGTGCCTGTAGTCCCAGCTACTTGGGAGGCTGAGGCAAGAGAATCACCCAAGCCCAGGAGTTGGAGGTTGCTGTGAGCTGTGACGCCACAGCACTCTACCGAGGGCGATAAAGTGAAACTCTGTCTCTACAAAAAAAAAAAAGACCTAAATAAATGGAAAGACATTGGTGTTCATGGATTGGCAAACCTAACTTTTTTTGTTTTGAGTCACTCTGTCACCTTGGTAGAGTGCCGTAGCATCATAACTTACAGTCACCTCAGACTCCTGGGCTCAAGTGATCCATCCTCATGCCTCACCCACCCAAGTAGCTGGGACTACAGGTGCCAGCCACAACACCTGCCTGGTTTTCTATTTTTAGTAGAGATGGGGTGTCAATCTTGCTCAGGCTGGAATTGAACTCCTGAGCTCAAGTGATCCACCTGCCTTGGCCTCCCAGAGTGCTAGGATTGCCTGGCCAAACCTAACATTGTTAACAAAACAATACTTCTGAATTGATCCATAGATTCAATGCACTCCCTATCAAAAAGCTTTTTCTTTTTTGTAAAAATTGACAGGCTGACTCTAAAATGCATATGCTAAAACGACCTTAAAAAAAAAAAAAGGACAAATTTGAAAGACTCATATTTCCTGGCTTCAAAACTTTATGAAGCCTGTGGTCTCAGCTACTTGGGAGGCTGAGGCAAGAGAATTGCCTGAGCCCAGGAGTTGGAGGTTGCTGTGAGCTGTGTGATGCCACAGCACTCTACTGAGGGCGATAAAGTAAGACTCTGTCTCTACAAAAAATAAATAAATAAATAAAAATAAAAATAAAATAAAACTTTATGAAGCTATAGTAGCCAAGACTCCAGTACTGGCATAAGGACAGATATTTAGATCCATGGAATAGAATTGGTGGTCCAAAAATAAACCCATATATTTACGGTCAAATGATTGTTGATAAGTTTGCCAAGGGAGAGAAATAATAGTCTTTTCTTCAATATATAGTGCTGAGACAACTTCACATCCACATTCAAAAGAACAAAGTTGGAACTTTGCGTCCCATCAAGCACCAAAATTAATTCAAAATGGATCATAGGCCTAAATGTAAGAGATAAATATAAAAATCTCAGAAGAAAACATAGGTACATACATATAAATCTTGATGGGGGCAGCGCCTGTGGCTCAGCGAGTAGGGCACCAGCCCCATATACCGAGGGTGGCGGGTTCAAACCCGGCCCCAGCCGAACTGCAAAACAAAAACAGCCGGGCGTTGTGGCAGGCGCCTGTAGTCCCAGCTACCGGGAGGCTGAGGCAAGAGAATCACCTAAGCCCAGGGGTTGGAGGTTGCTGTGAGCTGTGTAACACCACAGCACTCTACCGAGGGCCATATAGTGAGACTCTGTCTCTACAATAAAAAAAAAAGAAAAGAAAAGAAATTTTGAGCATTAAAGGTCATGCTCAGTCTGGGCACAGTGGCTCATGCCTGTTATCCTAGCACTCTGGAAGGCCAAGGCAGGTGAATCACTTGAACTCAGGCATTTGAGACGTTGTCTTTAACCAGCCTAGTGTTGTGGGGGGCGCGTATAGTCCCAGCTACTTGGGAGGCTTAGGCAAGAGGATCACTTGAATCCAAGAGTTTGAGGTTGCTGTGAGCTATGATGCCATGCCACTTTACCAAGGGTGACAAAGTTAGTCTCTGCCTCAAAAAATAAATAAGTAGATAAAATAAATAAATGTCACATTCAACAAAGTAAAAAGATGACTGCGGCTCGGCGCCTGTGGCTCAATAGGCTAAGGCGCCAGCCACGTACACCTGAGCTGGCGGGTTCGAATCCAGCCCGGGCCCGCCAAACAATGAGGGTTGCAACCAAAAATGGCCGGGCTTTGTGACGGGCGCCTGTAGTCCCAGCTACTTGGGAGGCAGAGGCAAGAGACTCGCTTGACCCCAGGAATTGGAGGTTGCTGTGAGCTGTGATGCCATGGCACTCTATCCAGGGTGACAGCTTGAGGCTCTGTCTCAAAAAAAAAAAAAGATGACTGGGATGGTGGCTCGCACCACCACACCCACCTATTTTTCATATTCTTTTAATAGCAAGAGTCTCGCCATGTTGTCCAGGCTGGTCCTGAACTCTTGAGTCCAAGAGATCCTCCCAAGTCACCCTCCAAAGTGCTGAAATAACACACAGGAGCCTGAACAGATTTGAAAAGACATCTCTCCAAAGAAGATATAATATGCTCATATTTCAGACAATGAAATTTAAGTCAAAATTATAATGAGATATCATTTCACAACCACTAGGATGACACTACACAAAAGAAAGAGCTCTTTAAAGACTAACATCTTATCTTAATCATTTTTGTACCCATAGGCATCAGCACAGCACTCTGGCACTAAATGTTTGTGAACGGATGGATGGATGGCTGACTCCCCATAAAAAGGTATTGTGTATATGGAAGGCTCTGAAGGGTGATCGTGACAACAGAGGCTTTTGTTCAACAAACATTCTATCAAGACAGGAACAGATCAGTGTTACAGGGCTTGGTGGGAGTACCAGATGTGTAAATTAAAAATAACAGCATTCTGGCTCAGCACCTATGGCTCAATGGGCTAAGGCACCAGCCATGTACACCTGAACTGGCGGGTTCAAATCCAGCCCGGGCCGGCCAAACAACGACGGCTGCAACCAAAAAATGGCCGGGCGTTGTGGTGGGCGCCTATAGTCCCAGCTACTTGGGAGGCGGAGGCAGGAGACTCGCTTGATCCCAGGAATTGGAGGTTGCTGTGAGCTGTGATGCCACAGTCCTCTCTCCAGGGTGACAGCTTGAGGCTCTGTCTCAAAAAATAAATAAATAAATAAAAATAACAGCATTCTGGCTCGGCGCCTGTGGCTCAACAGGCTAAGGCACCAGCCACGTACACCTGAGCTGGCGGGTTTGAATCCAGCCCGGACCCGCCGAACAACAATGACGGCTGCAACCAAAAAATGGCCGGGCGTTGTGGCGGGTGCCTGTAGTCCCAGCTACTTGGGAGACAGAGGCAAGAGACTCTCTTGAGCCCAGGAATTGGAGATTGCTGTGAGCTGTGATGTCACCGCACTCTATACAGGGTGACAGCTTGAGGCTCTGTCTCAAAAATAAATAAATAAATAATAAATAACAGCATTCTGGGCGGCACCTGTGGCTCAGCGAGTAGGACGCCAGCCCCATATACCCAGGGTGGCGGGTTCAAACCCAGCCCTGGCCAAACTGCAAAACAAAAAAATAGCCAGGCATTGTGGCAGGCACCTGTAGTCCCAGCTACTCGGGAGGTTGAGGCAACAGAATCACCTAAGCCCAGGAGCTGGAGGTTGCTGTGAGCTGTGTGACGCCACGGCACTCTAGCGAGGGCCATAGAATAAGACTCTGTCTCTACAAAAAAATAAAATAAAAAATAACAGCATTCTGAGGCAGGTGGATTGCCTGAGTTCAGGAGTTTGAGACTACCCTGAGCAAGAGTGAAACCTCTATCTCTAAAAATAGCCAGGTGTTATGGTGGGTACCTGCAGTCCCAGCTACTGGGCAAACTGAGACAAGAAGATTTCTTGAGCCCAATAGTTTTAGGTTACTATGAGCTGTGACGCCCTGGCACTCTACCCAGAGTGACTAAGTGAGAATATATCTCAAAATAAAAAAAAAAGAAATGGGGCAGCACCTGTGGCTCAAAGGAGTAGGGCGCCGGCCCCATATGCTGGAGGTGGTGGGTTCAAACTCAGCCCCAGCCAAAAACTGCAAAAAAAAAAAAATCAGCATTGCCCCTTGATTTTGGTTGGAAAAGTCAAGGAAAGTTTCCTGGCAGAGTAGATGCTTAAACTGAGTCTTGAAGGAACAGAGTAAGTGTTCCCCTAGCAGGCAAGGGCAGGAAGAAGAGCCCAGGCAGAGGGGGCAGCATGTATGCAAAGACACTGAGATGACAGATCCCCTATCCAAAAACCTGCAGCCAGCTCTGAACAGCTCCCATGCAGGGAACATGGTAGTTGAGAGTGGCCCGCAGGATCTGGGGGTAGAAAACTCCCAAAGCACACAAGGTCTTTACTGGGTAATTGATGAGGAATCAACAGGGGTCTTGTTTATTTGAGACGGGTCTCACTCTGTCACCTGGGCAGTGGCCTCATCTTAGCTCTCTGCAACCTCAAACTCCTGGACTCAAGTGATCCTCCTGTCTCACCCTCCCACATAGCTGGGACTACAGGCATGCAGTACAATGCATGCCCTGCTGATTTTTCCATTTTTTGTAGAGCCTGAGGTCCCACTCAGGCTGGTCTTAAACTCCTGAGCTTGAGGGATCCTCCCACTTCAGCCTATCCAAAGTGCTAGGATAACAGGCGTGAACCACTTCACCTGGCCCACAGTTATATTTTTTAATTTTTTAACTTTTGATTTTATTGCTAATTATTAATTTATTGAAACAGAGTCTCACTATGTTGCCCTCAGCAGAGTGCCATGGCATCATACAGTTCACAACAACCTCCAACTCCTGGGCTCAAGTGATCCTCTTGCCTCAGCCTCTCGAGGAGCTGGGACTACAGGTGCCCGCCACATAATCCAGCTATTTTTAGAGATGGGCTTTCACTCTTGCTCAGGCTGGTCTTAAACTCTCTGAGCTCAGGCAATCCATCCACCTCAGCCTCCCAGAGTGCTAGGATTACAGGGATGAGACACTGGGCCGGCTGAGCTTTTCTTTTTATATGTTTGCTAAACCGGGTTTTGTGGCAGGTGCCTGTAATCCCAGCTACTTGGGAGGCTGAGGCAAGAGAATCACTTGAGCCCAAGAGTTTGAGGTTGCTGTGAGCTGTAACGCCATAGCACTCTACCGAAGGTGACATAATGAGACTCTGTCTCAAATAAAAATAAATAAAATAAATAAATAAAAGTTTGCTAATTGATTTCAAGGTGAGCTGCTAAAATAAGCAAAAGGCATGGCGGATTATCACGAGTTTTTTTTGTGTGTGTGTGCAGTTTTTGGCTGGGGCCGGGTTTGAACCCACTACCTCCTGTATATGGGGCCAGCACACTACTCCTTTGAGCCACAGGCACCGCCTTATCATGAGAATTTTTTTTTTTTTTTTTTTTTTTTGTAGAGCCGGAAGAGTGCCGTGGCATCACACAACTCACAGCAACCTCCAACTTCTGGGCTTAAAGGATTCTCTTGCCTCAGCCTCCCGAGTAGCTGGGACTACAGGCGCCCGCCATAACGCCCGGCTATATCATGAGAATTTTTAAAAGTATCCAAAATCACAAGATACAAGTAGGTGTTTGTTAAGTATTTGTTGACTCTGAACTTGCATCAACAATGTGAAAACAGTGAAAAGCCTATGTTTTTCTGGCATCTACAGAGCTAGTTTACTTAACTTCCTGAGTTTCAGTCTCTTCCTTTCTATTTTTTTATTATTTACTTATTTATTTTTAGAGACAGAGTCTTACTTTGTTGCCCTCGGTAGAGTGCGTGTGCGTGATGTCACAGCTCACAGCAATCGCTACTTCTGGGCATAGGCGATTCTCTTGCCTCAGCCTCCTGAGTAGCTGGGACTATAGGTACCTGCCACAATGCCCGGCTATGTTTTTGCAGTTTGACCAGAGTCAGGTTCAAGCCCGCCACCCTCAGTATATGGGGCCGGCGCCCTACTCACTGAGCCAAAGGGCACCACCTGGTCTCTTTCTTTCTAAAAAGGATAAGCACTCCTGCCTTTTAAGTTCATAATGAGGATAAAGAAGGCAATAGTATAATGAAAACATCTATCCCACCTGGCACAAATCAGACATCAGGGTGACAGCTTGTTCCTCTTCCCTTTCACAGTCCTATAGGGACTGGAAAATTAAAAAAAGCAGTTCTTGGTATATTTGTCTGTGTTTGTTTGTGGTGACAGACTGCCACCTGTGTAGGCCTCTCCACATGTATTAATAACATTCCTCAAAAATGGTCCTTTGATAAGCACCTGTCAACTAACTTTATATATCCAGAAATGACATCACCAAATTAACTGCCATTATTTTATAAACAAACAGTTTTGGTTCTTTTAACTGATACTTCAAAATCCCTACTTACTTTTCTCATGTTCCTTCAATAATTTGCTAGGAGGTAGACCTGTTAATAGGAAGGACAAAAAGTTATTATCACCAATACCCTCAAAACAAGTGTCACTCAGAAAACCCAAAACACTCAGTTGGAATTTTCAGAATTCGTTTAACCCCGTCCAACACCCCTGTTTTGACTCTGACTAAAGGACTCCACGGTTGGTTTAGCCTAAACCCATAAGAAACACTTTAAAAAGAATCGTTAAAGCCTTGACGCCCATAACACAGTGGTTGCAGCGCCAACCACATGCACTGAGGGTGGAAAGTTCAAAACTGGCCCAGGCCAGCTAAACAACTGCAACAATGAAATAGCCAGGCGTTATGGCAGGCACCTGTAGTCCCAGCTACTTGGGAGGCTGAGACGGGAGAATCGCTTAGGCCCAAGAGTTTGAGGTTACTGTGAGCTGTGAGGCCACGGTACTCTGCCCAGGGCAATATAGTGAGACTCTGTCTCAACAATAACAGAAAAAACAAACAAGCAAATAAAAAGAATCATGGGCAGCGCCTGAGGCTCAAAGGAGTGGGACACCGGCCCCATATGCTGGAGGTGACAGCCAAAAACTGCAAAAAAAAAAAAAAAAAAAGAATCATTATAAGTGTTGTGCCATGGTGGTGTGTGTTGCTGAGCTACAGTTGTTTGTAGTTGGGAAGGAGCATGCAGGATCACTGGATCTGTGAAACTAGGAGCAGAGAGCTCAGATGATGAAATCACAGCCATGTTTCAGTTGGGAGCTTTATGCTCATCCAAGGCAATTTGGGACCCAACACATCTGATTTACTCTACAGTGAGGCTCTGTCACTGCTCCCTGATCTAACAGACTTCTCATGGACACAATTCCCTCTTCCATAAAAGGCAGCAAATAAAAACTCTCACGTGGTGAGTTCATTGTTGAGAATTATCTATGACATCGTAATTGAAAGCGCTTTACAAATTGCAAAGCACTACCTACATACTAGTTACTACGTGTGTAGGTCCGGCCACTTACACGGAGGAAAAGTTTGGCCTCTACAGATAAAACGTCCTCTCAAGACCTTGGCAGCTACTGAGGGGCTCAGTTAGGTCCACCCATCAAACTGCCCAATTTTCAAAGCCTGGTTCAAGTACCCTTTTCCCTCAGGTTAACACGTTGGGCCAAAGGCTAACGTCCCAAGTTCGTCTCCCACCTCTGCCTCTTAATTATTACACACTCCCAGGAGAGATGCTGGTCCCCAGTGTGCCTCGGAGGCCACCAGGGGAATGAAGAGATGGTAACCGCACCTGGCCGATTGACGTGCTTAATAATGGCAGTTATCCTCTGCCAGCCCAGTTACCTGTCACTCCCTCTCCTGTTTTGTCCCGCACCGTGGTTGCAATCCAGCCCGGGGCACTCGAGGGTTCACTCAGTGCCAGGCGTTGTGCTAACTGCTCTGGCCGAGCGCAGCCCCTCACCTAGGTGTGACCACTACACAGGAGGATCTCGCACCCCCACGGCGGGAGTCCCAACTCTACCAGCCCGCAGCTCAGCAGCCCGCCAGGGACTCGGTGTCCCCTGCGTCCCCAGCGCCTCCCTCCTCCACGGCCGTCACTGACCCCCCAGGCTGGACCCAGCTGTCCAGCAGTCTGGGCGAGCCCGCGCCGCACTTCTCCCGCTCCGGCTGGGCTCGCACCGGCAGGGCACCGCAGCCCTCCCGCCCCGAGGGCGCCACGCCTGCCGCGTGCCGTGGTGAGCCGCGGAGGCGGGGTGGCCGGCGGTTGGCGCTGGGGTCCCACGCGCGCCGGCCTGGCCACGTGACAGCCGGGCCCCGCCCGGGCCGGGAGGGTGCCACCACTTGGCCGCTTGTCCCGTCGCCAGCACTCCCACGCGAGCGCTAGGTGGCTCTGTGAGGCAGAGAAGGCAGCTTCCCCCCTTCAGCCCATTTCGCAGAGGCGGCGCACTGAGGCCTGGACAGAGGCGCGGGGCAGGCTGCGCCACAAGCTGGCAGTTCCGTGCGGCCAGTTGTCTGCGCTGCTGGATCCAGTTGGAATGGCAGCTCCATGAGGGCAGGGACTGTGCGGTCTTGGCGTTCACTGTTGTAACCACGATGCCCGAGCACAATGGGCACGCAGTAGATTATCTGAAGGAATAACCCTCAACCTCGACTTGGGTCACCTTGCCCCCTCCCCAGAGGTCTTATTAAATAATTGGGGAAAGCCCAGACAGAAGCAGGTAATGAGGGAAAGAGACTCTAGCCCGAGCAAAATTGATACAAGCAAGTTCGTCGACCCACTCGTATTTTAAAAAACATTGCTGAGTGTAGTATAGACTAGGATAGGAGGGGAGCCCAGCTAGGAGGCTTGGTGGGATTCAGAGTTGGGATGATGGTGATCTGGATTTAAATGGTGGCAGTAGGGATAGAAAGAAGTGGAAATGCCTGAAGTAGATTTGGGGAAATTAAAGGAGTTTGTTGAAGGATTGAACAGCGAGGCACTGGAAGAAATGAGGAAGGTTCCTCATGATCAGTAGTGCTGGGTACTGAGAGTGGGAACTACCAGAGAAACAGGTGTGGGGCGGCACCTGTGTCTCAAAGAAGTAGGGCACCGTCCCCATATACCGGAGGTGGTGGGTTCAAGCCCGGCCCCAGACAAAAACTGCCAAAAAAAAAAAAATATATAGGTTTGGGTAAGTATTCTGTGTAGGGGTTATAATCCAATGTCAAGTTGTCACCTAGACAAATGGATACATGAGTCTGGAGCTCAGAGGACAAACAGGCTGGAGATGTGAATTTGGGGCATATAAATACATTTACAGCACTAAGAATGAAAGACGTCACTTAAGGTGAAAAATAAAGAGAAAAGAAGAGAGCCCAGGACAGAGACCTTGAGAATGCCAATACATCAAGTTCAAGTGGAGGAGGACCCACCAGCCTATAAGGAGAGAGGAATGGCCAGAGAGATAGGAGAGGAACCAAGAAGAATCCAAGAAAGGACAATATCTCAAGAAAGATGGAACTGTCAGTTAAGTAAAATGCTGCTGAGAGAAGAGAAGCCGCATGGTCCAATATCCGAGAAGCTATAGTAAACTTGACCAAAGCAGTTTCAGTAGAATGTGGGGAGAGATGGAGAAGGGAGGAGGCAACAGTGGAGGCAGTTTGTGTAGACAAGAAGTTGGGGGGTGGGGGGCGCCTGTGGCTCAGTGAGTATGGCCCCATATACTGAGAGCGGTGGGTTCAAACCCGGCCCCAGCCAAACTGCAACAAAAAATAGCTGGTTGTGGCAGTTGCCTTGTGGTCCCAGCTACTCGGGAGGCTGAGGCAAGAGAATCGCCTAAGCCCAAGAGTTAGAGGTTGCTGTGAGCTGTGACGCAACAGCACTGTACCGAGGGCGACAGAGTAAGACTCTGTCTGAAAAAAAAAAAAAAAGTTGTGGGGGTGACATAACACCAGAGCAGGGGGATAGAGGAGGTAAGTTCAAGAGATTTATT
>CAUYRH010140766.1:0-51810 GCA_963574655.1 Perodicticus potto
ATGGGGAGATATAAAAGGATGCTAGTTTATAGTAATAAAACTTGAAATGATTTAAGATCTAATTGGTAAAGAAATCTCTAAGAGTCTATTTTATGTCTTTTTGTCAAGCATGTAGGACTTTTTAACCAGAACTTTAAAAAACATCACCACCTCCACTATAAAGGAAAATAAAATAAGAATTTCTCCTGGTGGAATATCAATTTCCGCTCATCAGTATTGGGATGGATGTGTTACTTAGTTCAATGTAAACATTTCACATTATATATCGAAGCTGTACCCTGAGCCCCACAAATGCATCAATGTACAGAGTTATGATTTAATAAAAAATAATTAATAAAAAAAAGATAAGGACTCAACCAGATGTCTAACCCATCAATCTCCCCACATGGATTCCTCTCATGTGTACGACTTGCTATTCCCCAAATGTCCCCATGCTCTTCCTACTGCACCAGTTACATTCTGTTAACATCTGGATTATCTTCTTTATCCCTATCTCCATATGTTAATATTAAAATTCTGTTAGTTCTTCAAACCCTAATTCGAATGCCCCTGCTTCCATGATTGTCTCCCTCAGTTACTCCACCAAAAAAGTAGGCTCTCTAAACTCCTATAATTTTTAATACTTATCAAATTTCACCTATATTGTAGTATGACAATTATTTATAAATATACCTATCTTTCCCCTTGCCCTAGAAAGACTAATTCTTGGAAGAAGCAGGATAGCTTTGTAGGAAAAGCATAGGCTTTTCAGCTCAATAAAGAAAAACGTAATACTAAGATGTTTTACCAAGTGGCTGTACAAACTTAAGCAAGTAATCAGCTTTCATAAATTGTTTATGCAATTATAAAATGGATGACAGAATGCCTGCCTTAATTTAAGCGCTAAGGATGAAGAACACTATATATGAAGTCTTAACACCATTCCAGACACATCCTGAGTGCTCAATAAATGGCAACTAATATTACTATTGAAATAAATACTACTTATTATTAATCTTTGTGTCTGACGAAGAAAAATAACAATTAGCATGCTTTTTAGGTAGGTATTGGACAAATGTGTGCTCAATGAAAGAATGCACAATACCCCAGTGACCCAAATATTATTTCTGATCCCGCCGAATACTCTGAAGTGTTGAAAGATGGTTAGAAGCCTGACTAAAGACAATACGTGGATACCACAATCATTCATTTGAAAACAGCATAAGCACTTCCACCTTTAATTCTAGGGAACGAGAAGAGAAAAGAGCAACTAGAACTTCCAGTCCAACAGAGTAACACTGAGATCCAGGATAATCCAGAAGAACACTTTATCCATAAACATTCAAGTTTTCTAACATGGCTTGGTATTCATATTTAATTTGGGTATGATTTATGATTTTAGAATTCACAGCCAACTAGTTAAGTTGTTACAGATGACTCTCTGTTTGAAACTATGTCCTCTTCCGTTCTCCCCAAGAGAAATATGCCTCCCTCATAAATAGAAGCAGGGCACCTACTTAATAGGAGGGTTTTTTGCTTTGGGTATTTACTTGGCTGTATATATTTCACAACTTATCAATGTTGAGTGGAAGATAACTGTAGTAGATTGCACTTTCCAGAAATGACTACAGCCATATTTGAAGTCCTACATGCTGCTTCAGAATCTTCTTACCACTGTTTCTCCTCCCCTTGAACTTGGGTAGGCTGATGATTACTTAGGCGATAAAGTGGGTGGAAGTGTTAAAGTGGATGGGATGTTATATGACTGCCAAAGTCAAAAGGACATGACTTCTGCCCAGCTCTCTTTCACCATGTTATGAGGAAGCCTGGACAACAAGGAGAGGTAAGATGTCATATTGGTCAACAGTCCCTGGTAAGTTTGAGCATACAGTCAGTATCAGCTGCCAGGATGTAAGTGAGCAAACGTCAAATGACTGCAGTCTCCAGTTTTCTAGTCTTCCAGGAGAGGCCCCAGACATAGTGAGTCAGAGGTACATTGTTCCCCACTCTGGTGTGGCTGAATTCCTGACTCATAGAATCAATGAGCTTAATACATAGCTGTTTTCTGCCCATGAAGTTGGGGATGGTTTTTTATGCAGCCATAGTAACTGGGACAGTAATCAGGTAACTTGTTTTTTAGTGTCCAGCTGGATTGTAGGTTTAATGAGTTGGGGGAAATGAAAGGAAACAACAGTGGCGTTGATAAGTTATTTTAAACCTTTGGTCCAACTGATAGTATATGTACATCAAAAATGTGGCAATTCCATCCTTGGATAGTCAAAAATTTAGCTATAAAAACTGGAGAAATGAGTGAGGTTCACTGTAGAAACTATTTAACAGAAAGCCATAAAGAGATGAATGGACCCCAGCAGCCTACTCAGTAAACCAGCAACATGCAGAATTGAGTCACTACTGATAATTTAGCAAGTGTCTAAAAAGGCCTATTTTGTGTCTTTCTGACAGTTTCAAACTGATATTTTTCTAGAAATTGGAGTAACTATTAGGATTCTTCCCACTTTTTTTCTTATTTCATGGCCTAACATGAAGCGTCATTTTATTATACTTATATAAAAATCTGAGAACATCAGTGCCGCGTGCCCAAGATGAAAACTGCACACTGTCTGGAAAGAACATTAAGGCTTTATCTGTTTCCACTTTCTATAGACTACTAGAAGGTCCATACCATATCCTTCCCATGACACACAGGAGACAAGTGAAGGCAAGGAAATTCCAAACCTCACCAGGTCACACAGCTACTTGGAGCAGAGGACTAAAATCCAAAGACAATTTCTGCCTTTGCAAATTCTTTCTGCAAGTGCCACTATCCCTCCGTGGGGATCGCATGATAACTCTGTGCAAGCAAGAGTGTGAACTTTCGAATGTTTCTAATAAGAAATCAAATAAAATTGGTCAATGTGAACTTTTCCTCCCCTCAAGGTATATGGAATGTTGCTTCGCTTCCAAAAATTTGCAGCAGGAAGGTAGAGGGATGCCACTCCAGCTTTACAAAGAAAAGCTGAGAGGAGTTGACTCGCCTGTCAGCTTGCAGCTCCTCCACAGAACCACTGGAGCAGGTGCCATCCCGAGATGGTGTGTGGAGCAGCATTAAAGTGAGTGGAGCTTTTTAAAAAAATATCCTTTTGTTTTATGTCATCTGTCTATCTGTGTCAGTCTTGCTTGTCTACCTTGTTACTGTGATTAATTAAACCAGAATCTTCTATTTAGGCTCTGATGCATCTAATATTTTATCTGGTTTCTCGCATTCAAAACAAGATGAAGAGAAGAGAAGAGAGAAAGAAAGGAATGAAGCCATTTGTGCTCTCTTGTTTTCCTAAGGCTTTATGAAATTCATTAAGCCCTTACCGACATTTTCATTTACTTTTAGACAATATTTCTTCCTGCCTGGGAAAGGGAATACTTGCTGGCTTACTCCAGGTTGAACATATACACAAAAACCTGTAAATCACAAAGGATCTAAATACTTGCTACAGCTTTTCACTGCTCTAGACTTGAATAGAAAGAAAGCCTTAATGGAAAGAGGGAAAAGAAACCACCATTTCAAGTAAATTAAAAGCAACCTCCAGGCAAAAGGACTATACCTGCAAAATAACTTTCCTTCTAGTATGAAATTTAGAATAGAGGAACAGAAGGAGCCCATTTCTGAAAGCAGCGGTTTCCAATCCGTTCATTTACCACTCACTAAAATTCAAAAGTCAGTTCATTGTAGAATCCAGTCATTACGTGCATAATATCAGGCTTTAACAAATTGAGATTTCTTTTATGAATTTGTTCCTCTATGCTGGATAAAAATAGCGCTGGGTGAAAAAGCCACTCAGAAACTTAAGAGAAGACAGAATTGCCCAGAACAGAGGCTTAGATTCTGATGATGCCAATGTATTTCAGAAAACTTCATTTTCACACAAAACCTATTTAGTAATTCCTTAATAATTGAGCAATTACTGAAGCCCCAATACTCTTTGGATGTGCACCAAGTGAGTGAAAGTTGATTAAGCTGAAATTTGTGGCAGATCTCCTGGTATGACAAGAGAAGGGCCCGGTGCCCTTGTTAATTAGACAACCCACTGCGGAAAGGAAGCACATGGTGCCAAAGACTATGCTAAGTTCACAACTTTACTGTTAACCCCCTGCGTACTCCATAGGCCAAATAATACTCAGGGAGGCGGATCCAGCGCTGTCTGTCCCTGAATCCCCCTCACCCGCCTTCCAGCTTAAAGGACCATCTGAAACCTCTTTCCGGCGGGGGATGAGACATTGGGTGGGGAGGAGCTACACAGGTACCAGAGAGCTGTCATCTCTGCAGAGCTCTCCCTGGCAGCAGCCTTTTGTAGATTTTGATAGGAATGTTTTCGAAATTCCCCAATGTATGTATCAAGTTGTAAACTGAAACAGCAGGAGACATTCTTCCAGCTTCTTTAGACGAGGTCAAAACAGCCTGAAAATACTCAGATGGTGGTTTGGAAAGTGGTGTGAAAACCTTTTCTTACCAGTCAGATAACCTGTCAGCCATAATAACAACACAGGCATTGTTTGCCAGCGGATTAAGTCACTTCCTGCAAGGCATTGGCCAGATTTTCTTTTCCTCTTAACCAAAGAAATGAGTTAAGTGGTTTTAATATATTTAGCCAGCAAATATATTTAATATTTTTTTGTTAAAAAATTCCAGCCCCTAGATTTAGCCATTTGGCTTATATTCTCAGAGGAATGGCTTTAGGGGAGAAAGCAGCCTCCAAGGATGTATTTTAAGAAAAAAAAGTTCTGAATATATTTTCCCTGAAATCTTGGGCGTCAAAGAATCTTCCTATGGGAGAAAGGGTCAGTGTGGAGGCACTCCCCTGCTCACAGGTTCTTGCCACAATGACAGGGAGGTGACACAGTCACAAAGCTCTCCAAGGACCCATCTTACTGCCCAGTGGAGAGGGCAGCAGGAATTGTACAGCCTTCTGCTTCCCTCAGGACGAGAACACAGAGAAAACCTCTTTGGGGTGACAAGATAGTTTTATTATGAAAATAACCTTCATAAAGCTATTGTAGTGAATTAGCACCAACAAACTCATTTAAAAATAACATAGAAAGTACTCAACACTGCTTGCTCTAGTGATGAGAGCAATATTATCATTCTCAGGACAGAGATGAGGAACTGAGGAAGTACGAGGTCCTTACCGTGTAAGAGACACACAATTAAGCGGCTGGTATAGAAACCTATTATCCCTTGACTTCATCCTCTTTGATAAATAATTTGTGATATTTTCTATTTCCCTATTTGTCTCTTTCTTTATTTTTAATGACACCTCCAGCAATCAAACAAATGGTTCATTGTCATGTTAGCAGGTCACCATCGGTGGGTAGGAAAAAGGGCTGAAGTACACAGGAAGGCCAGGGCTAGCCGGCTCTGTCTGAATTTATCAGTGTCCTTGATTAGCATATACAATAGAGAATTGTATAAGGCTACTTATACTAGTTCTTCATTGATTTAATTTAATTTGACTAACAAAGGTTGGGGGTTCCAAGAGCATTACAGACCAATAAAACAAGAATATATCATCTTCTGTATCCTATTCCAGCTATTATTGGTAAGCAATTCAGGTATTAAAACAAAAAAGCAGTAACCCCTCTCCTGAAAAATACAAATGAACATTTGTACCTGAAAACCGAGAGAAATATGAAAACAAACAACCACAAAGATTTCTTCCCTATTTTGAGCACGCTTCCTAAACGCCATAAGCACCAGTAAACATCTGCGGTCCACGTAGGTGACAAGAGGCAAGTCATTCAGCTTCTCCTCTATGTTCATCATCACCTAACAAGGGCTGCAATTCACAGGGCGCTTGTCAAATACCATCTCCTCCTTGGAACCATTCCTGACGAGTCTGGTTAGAATATCTTTCTCTTGTGAAGCAGGTATTGCCAATAACACATGACACTCACCTCACTGCGTCTTGTATGGTATTTACATGTGTACGTGCATCTGTTTTAATCACCCACCTTGACCCAGGATAAAAACAAAAACAAACATGGCTCTTGGGAAGGAGCACTCCAAACCTTGGGGGTGGTCTGCCACTGCAGGTCTTTAAGTAAGCTGCCTACCCTCTGCATGTGACTTCCCCACTTGAATAATGCGGGTATTTCTAACCTCTTCTCGTGTGTGCAAAGATTCAACGAGGTATAAATACATCGAGTGCTGAGCAGGGACACTGACACACAGAAGACTGTCAGGGAGTGTTGGTTTCTCTCCCTCTTTCATAACAAGATTATAAACTCCCAGACTGGGATCACATCTTACATGCCAGCACAGTCTTGAAAGAGGCATTCTTCACTTCAAATATTTGTGGGATTCATATTTTGAATAATAATAAGAGAAGGATGAAAAGGTAGGAGGCCAAAATAACAAGTACAATGCAAACTAATATTTGGACATACGATAGTCTTGTTTATTTCAAAAACTATGAGTCAATGATTCCTGGCAGCTGCTGGAGAAGAGAGAGGTGAGGGTTCCACACTGGCTGGTGTCTTAGTTCACCGAGTGTTGCCACAAAGGAATACCTGAGGCTGGATAATTTATAAAGAAAAGAGACTTCTTTGGCTCAAGGTTCTTCAGGTTACAAGAAGAAGCATGCTGCCAACATTTGCTTCTGGTGAGATTTTCATGGTGTATAGCATAGAGGAGCCAGCATGTGCAGAGATAACAAGGCCAGAGAAGAAGCAAGAGCGATAGGTGGGGGTGGGGCAGGCTCTCTTTACCAATCAGCTCTCTCAGGAACTAACAGAGCAAGGACTCACTCCTCACCACAACCACGGCATCAAACCCTTCATGAGCGATTCACTCCATGATCCAAACACCTCCCATCTCCAACACTGGGGATCAAATTCCACTAAGAGGTTTAGAAAAATCAAGCATCCAAACTATAGCAGATGGAGATTATAGTGCAAACATTTGAAAATGAGGTGGGATAGGGTGGAAGGATGAGCAAGAGAAAAGGGCGGAGGAACCACGCCTGGACAAAGAATGAGTGAGTAACAAGGAGAGCTGGGGCCTGAATGGGACAAAAAGTGAAAATACCCCATCTCTAGTGTGATTCTCTCACAGAAGAAACTTGAATTTGTTATGAAAAATTTAAAATGATAAGAAGTGTCTGAAAATCATGGGGAAAAAATTTAGTAACTTATCACTTTCCAGAGCAAATAATATCCGAGAAACTAAAAACACAAAGAGCTTCATACAACCCCAAAATTTGGCCAGGGGAGGTTTCAAGTCACTGAAAACTAAAATATACTAATCATACTACATTTTCCTCAGCAGATTAATGGTACTGGATGAAGAATTGTTTCCAGCTCAATGCATAAACAAATATAAAACTTGAAAGACACATGCTCTCATAATTCCTTTTACATTTTGAAAAGGGAGTAAGAACTGAAGAGCTTGGAAAGATGTAAGTCATGAAATATGTCACAAACCAAATGAAGATTATTACGTCAAATCCGGACCCCATATAAGAAATGCACTTTTGAAGCATTTCAGTGTGTTACTGGACTCTTTACCCTCTTTATGTCATATTTTGTCCCTGCCACCTCCCTTTAAAAAAAAAATCACACTGATAAACACCCATTCAACTCACTCCTAAACATCCCACATGTTAATTTCCCAACAACACAAATTTAATTCATCTCAACATTATTCTCCTGTGGTGTACCCCTCCATATAAACAAGATGGGGATTCGTTGCCATGGCGACAGAGTGTGACTTTGATCAGCTCCAATGATCATTGGCAGTCACATGCCTTTGATAGATACCAAATTGTGAGTAAGGTTTGATTATCCAATTTTTCAATCTCTGATTCTACAAGAGGCTACTCCTATTTGCCAGAAAGGGTTGAGGGGAAATAAAAGAAACAAAACAAAACAAAAACCCTGTAAGATGGATGCACATTTGGAGACAACAAAGTAATGTGCTTGATGAACGGGAAACCTTTTGGATGACTTCTGTTCACCTTCTGTATTATTTGCTGCCTGTGCCCTGCCCAGCCACCAGGAAGGAGAGGCTCTTTCCTTTTTCCTTTCATGGCAGATGTAGGTGATATTTAAGGTTGTGTGTGCAGGTGTTTTGGGGGTTGATTTGTGTGGGAAGAGGAGAGGTGGTAGCCTGTAGCTTGACAGAAGAAGAGAAAAAAAAATCTGAACAATGTGTTGAAAAAGACTACAGTCTGAGCCGCACAGGACCAGCTGTTTTTGCTAATTAGAATAACAAAAATAGCACATGCTAAAATGTTTTTCTTTTTTTTTTTTTCTCAAAAGCAATGAATGCTCTAGGAACTATAAGGAATGAGCTTTAAAATCCATTTAAATGGAGGAACATTTCAGGAACCATATGGGGAAGGAACTGAAAAGGAGAAGGAGAGTAGGGAAATAACATTTGATTTTCGGCAGAATTTTATTGTGAAGGATGATAAATTGGAGCTATTTTTCTTTCTTTCTTACCATTTAATAGGAAATGTCTTCATCGTATCTAGATTTCACAAGAATGCCACTGCTTCTGTGTTTTACAGGAAAGCAGTATGTAAGCACCATGCCCACCCCAATCCCAGGCAGGACAGGCTCGGAAGGGGGCTACATATGTTCTATCATACATATTGCATGTCTCATCTCCTTTGTCACGTTTTCTCTGAAGCAGGAAAGAGTAATTCAGAAACTTTGAATATAGGAATAACATTTGTGACAACGACAACATTCTGGACATCTGTACTGTTAGAGTACTTATAATAAAGTCACATGGCCATGGGGAAATTTCACAGAATTACAATCACAGTAATTTGCCAAGGTGTATAACTAGTTTGTTTTCAGCTGTTCTTCTCATGAATAATTATCAAGCAGGAATATCCTAAAGCTAGCACAAGCTGTCACTTAACCAAAATATTCAATATTTAACATCGAATTTAGAATTTCATAAATGAAAATAATTACAGTAAAAGCAAAATAATATACAGTGTGTATATTTGCATGCCGAAATGCACACAGCTACATGTTCAAATTCCGATTCCAAAGCACCCTTATCAAAAGAAAGCATGTCTTGAAAGTTGAGGAGGAACAGAAGAGATCTGAGCACAAGGAAATCTCAGCCATTTTCAAGTGCAGCTTGGTCTTCAGTACTTTGAAGAACTGCCTCTCGATGGAAAGTGGAAAATGAAAACCAGTCTCTGCATATCGATTGTGGCTGATTACAATTGTGTTAGGATCTTTATTAGAGTTTGTTAAATGTTTGGAAACAAATAGTATGTAATGGTTACTGAGTTATATTTTTAAATTAATACAAGTACATCACTAAACATTTTAGCATTAATTTCTGAAGTGAATATCTCAGTTCACTCTTAAGTATTTTCTAAAAAATCTCTACCCCTGGTAGTGAGAATTGCTAGGAAAATCTGTTTGGCTGAAAAATGTCAGCAGAAGAATGTCATCTCTTATAATGCATGCCACCGACTTATTAAGCCTGGGGGGAGAGGACAGAGTGTGTGTGTGTGTATTTTTTTTTAATTTCCAGTACCTCTCTAAAAATTATTTTAACAGAGCAAATGGAGATTTTTATTCCCCATTTTTAAAAACCTCTGAATGTATCTTGAATTTATAAGATGTGTACTTTAAGTTTTTGGAGCAATTCTAGTGTGTACTAGACTTTTGTTTGTTTGTTTTACTGTTTACTTTCCTATTAGTAAAAAATTCAGTAATACAGCTTAAGAATATATTTTTTCAGTTGAATAAAAAATAAATGATTTTGGAAGAGAAACTCAAACATGAGAAGCAAATCTATCTAACTGAATTGTAGGTAATAAGTAGAAATTCCTTTGAGGGATAAATAATACTTTTACTTGGGTAATACCATTTGGTTCTCTGAATAGAATATTACTTTCCCCAAAACTTTAGGGAAATAATTCTTCTTTGTTTCTCCTATGATTTATTTTAATCACACCTATATGAAATATATAAAAGAAAAAATATTATTTGGAGCTAAGAGTTACGACAAATGTAAGAAAGGTAAAAAATAACTTCCATTTCAACTTGTAAATTATCATGCATTTTCATACAGGTAGATAACAAAGTTATCTACCTGTATGAAAATGGGTAATTCTAGTGGAAAGAGTGCTTCACTGAGAATGTAAAGGTGGACGCATCATCCAACCAGGTCTATCAAGGATTCCTCAAGATTTATGCCAAATCCATTTATGCTTTAGTTTTCCTGTCACTAGAAATGAGACTATTTGGCACGATAGAAAGATACTAGTACCACTACAAATAGAGTGTCTTATCGTGAATAGAGATAGGTAATTACCACCCGAGATGCGAATGATAACCAAATACAAGCAGAAGTGTAACTGCAGATGCTGAAAACAGAAATGGTTTCTTTTTACATATCAATTACTTTGTCCACTGTATCATACACAAACCTAAACATGACTGGCATCCTTTAGAGTTTTAAACCCCTCTGCCCCGCTGCTGCTGTTTTACTTCATGCTCCCATCTTCTCCTACCTAGATGATTTTAACTGTTCTAATATCTAATCTTTCTTCCATCCATCTTTCCCCAGTCCAGTTCACCATGCATACAAATGGGGGCCTTATAAACCTCTTCAGCTTAATTTGCCTACTCCATGGACCACTTCCTGATCCCATGTTTGACTCTTTTACATCGCTTTTCCTTCTACCAAGGATACCTCAACCTCTCAACCCAGCCTCTGAGCATCTATTCATACCCCAAGAGTCACTGAAGGTTCTTATGTTTGGTATACCCTTCCTAATTTCCCAGGGAGAGAAGCGATCGACTCCAAGTACCACGGACCTTTCAACCTAACTCTGCTATAATCCTAAGCATAATACTCAGGAGCAAAATCCATTTGTTATTCTACTAAGTATTGGGGATATTTTTTAAAAGCCTCTGGAACATAGTAGGGGTTGTATTTCATTGATCCCTAGGAAAACTGATCTTCGAGTTTGTTGGAAAGAGTAAGTGAAAGTATTCCCAACAAACGCCTTCATTATTTATAACCCTCGAATGTACATAATGGGAGACTTCTGGTATAAAATGGCATCTGGCCACCATCCCCTGGCACTGCCTCTCCCAGTTGCCAATAACACACATATGAAAATGGAAAACTTTAATCAGAAAAGTAAGAGTGACAGAAAGCCCAGAGCCAGAAATCTGGGAAACATTTAGACTGATTAAAAGGCTGACGAGTCAGGAGTGAGAAGACATTCAGTAGCCTATCCAAGCATCATCTAATAAAGCACAAAAGTCCATCTCCTTGAAAAAGCAATGGGTATTTTTTTCTTCTCCTATTACCTGCTGCACAGATCAGAGATTCTAAGCCTCTAGTAAATAAGAAACTAAGCAGATATTCTGTTCAAAGTGGGTGCTGATTTTCAGACAGAACATTATACTCCCTTTCCAATCCACTAATATTTCTATGCTATTCAGAGAAAAAAATAATAGTTGAGGAAAAGAACAGTGAAAGAATAATTATAGCACATATCATTCTGGGAGATGCTGTACCCACAAATAAAGTGTGGGGAAAAAAACGGAAAGAGCTTTGCTCTCAAGGCATCTTGATGGCTGTAGTTTCCATCAATCCCATCTTTTCTGGTGGACGGTGGGAGTGACAGAAGACTTCACCTCAGTAGAGCAAGATGACACGACCTGAAGGTCCTCTGGGGACAGGAAATTCGGAAGGAAAGTGAACACATCAACCTCGCGAAGGGTATCTGGAGAAGGGTGCAAAGAGGAAAAGTGGAAAACAATGAATCTGGAAAAAGTTCTCCTTTGAGCAAATGTAAATAAAATGAAAGATTTGTGGTTAAATATTGTAAAACAAGCACAAGGAATATCTCTTAGAGGTTTAGATATTTCTTGTTCTCATAGAAACCAGTAAATCTTTTAGAAAACTGTTGGGCATCCTCAATATGTCATAAAGAAAGAACAATCTGAGGTGCAAGGAAAATGGTTTGGGATGAAAAGACTACTAAAACTCCAATTAAAACTAAAAACATCACAAATGGGAAAATTAACATAGAAAACCTAGTGATGAGCCCTGGACTAATTAAATGGAAGTAGCAGAATTAAATAGCAATTGTAAACATATTTTCAAATCTAAATGCAAGTGTTAAACAATAATTTTTGTAAAAGATTCATCTGAAGCAAAAATAATTTATGAAATATCAACCTGAGTCTGAGTCGAGTACCCCTTTTGATACGGATAAGTGAGGTTGGGAGGGTTGGGAAGAGGAAACGCAAACACATTCCTTGTGGACATCTAAAGGTTACTGTTTCCTTCTTTACCGTCATGGCAGAAAAAATAGAAGTTGGATATTTTGGAAAGTGAGTAGAATAAATACCAAGATGTCCACTTTTTTCTAATCACTAGAGAAGATGAAAGCACAGTCCATTAAAACAACTACCATCAAAAGAAAGATTTAAAAAAAAAGAAATAGAAAAATTAAAGGGAATGAAAGAAAACACTAAAAGGGAGATAACAGAGAGAGAGATCTAATTATTTGGTTTTTAATAACTCAAATAGCTGGCAGACCATCAGATTGAGTCAAAAGATGCATTCTAACCACGCGCTGCTACTGGGATATCTCTAATTTATAGGTGCATGCAAATGTTAAAAATAAAAGAATGAATAGAGATTTCTCAAGCAAATACAAATTAGAAGTGGCAATGTTAAATTTGGACAATGTAGCTTTAAGAGAAAAAGCACACAGTGGAATACAAGAAAGTTGCTTTATATTGATACAAGTTATAAGGAAGATACAGCAGCCATGAGCTTTTATGAATTAAGAAATGTAACATTCAAACATATTAAGCCCAAACTGGCAAGCAGATAAAAATGAAAAATGGATAGAAACAAACTTGTCATAAGAGATTTTAATACAACTTTCTCAGTCTTAGATAGATTATGAAGAATTTGAGAATATAGAGAGTTGAGTTATTATAATTAAAATAACAGTAAAATGAGAATTTAACTAGTATAGTTAATAATGTGCATTAAGCTGCCCACTCTAAAAGCAGATTTTCCTTGCATTTGAAGAATCATGTATGATATTTTTAAAAACTGGTAAGATATTAATCTATGAGAAGAAGCTCAATTTATTATCAGAAGCAGAAGTAATACAGATCAAATAATCTTACTAAATGCCCTGCAACTGCAAATATTTTAATCCAGCCCAAAAGATTACCCAATTACTTGAAAATGCGTGTGCATGTGTATGAGACTGTATATACACACACTCACATAACCACAAATGAACACATACACACAAAGACCTGCACATATACATATCCTAAACACTATTTAGAATAGTGGGATTCTCAACATTTAAAACATACTTAAATATTGCTATATTTCATAAGGCCTAGGATTTGCATTAAAGTACCGCAGAAAAATGGAGTGGGGGTGCCACAAAGGGAAAATGAGTATTGATAAATGTTGAAGGTTGATGATAAGTACCTAGGGGTAATTAAACTATTCTCTTTCTATTGCATACGTGCCAAATTCTGAACATTTAAAACAGAAATATTTCTTAAAGTGCCCCATATCATAACCCATGTGTTGCTTAAAAATCTGTAACCTGGAGGCAACTTCGTAATCCTAAATGCCATTAGCAAAACAAACTTAGGAAAATCAGAGAGACGAAAATGTTAATGATGAAAGTAGAAATGAGTAAAAATGTTTACAATATATATGTATACTAAAATTAACAAATAATTATAAGAGCTAATTTTTGCAGACATTATTAGGGTAAATGTTCAAGAAACCCAATTAAGAAAGGAGACATGAATATCCAAAATTTAAGTAAGCAATACAAGAATGGAGAAAAACTTTCAACATTAAAAGGAAAAGAAATTACAAAAGCATTATTAATTAATTAATAAAGACAAAGAAACCATAATAATCTAGAGGGAAATCGATCTGAACATTTAACTTATTTCATGGCAGATTAGTACTGCTGAAGCATTAAAGCAATTGGAGAAAATTAAAAAATAAAAAGCTTGATGGATATGTTTAATGATAAAATTTATAACAATACATGGAAATGATCAAAACAAAATTAATATTCAGATGACAAACATGAGGGCTTGAATCAGAACAATGATAATAAAGATGGAGAAAAAACAGATTCAAGAAACACTTTAAAAGAGATGAAAATGGGAAAAACAGTTTATTGTCATTTGAATGAGGGAAGATAATGGTGCCAAATGAAGAGAACCTGGGGCTATAAAAGGAAGACGATTTCAAGATTCATCTTCACATCCAGTTGGCAGGATTGTTATTATTATCCTACTACATAGACGGCACTGTCAGGGTCGTCACTGTCACAGGAAGGGGTTTGTTAAAGTGAGTATTACCTACATCCATGTTATTGATCTTAACTATAAACTTCTCAAACTTCATTTCACCCCTGAATTTTAGCTTTTAGAACTTTTTTGTGTGTGTTTTTTGTTTGTTTGTTTGTTTGTTTTTAGAATCTGTTGACGTGCCTCTCCACCGCATTAAGAATGAAATTTATAAGTCCGAATCTCAGGGAGGAACTTTGGCGTGAGTGAGGTACTACTAGGAGTCAGCAGCACAGAAGGGACAAGCTGTTAGCACGAAAGTCTGTAAATCAGCCAAGAAGAGAAAACAGAACAAGAAGAGTAGAAGGTGGAAGTTTTAAAACTGGGTAAAATAATCTTTTAATGTCAGAACTAAAGAAGTGAAGTCCATGAAAGAATCAAGAATGAGAATTGAAAGAGGCACATAAGAAAGAAGAAGAATATTATCAGAGAAGCCAAGAGAGTTGAAGAACAAATAGAAGATCAGGAAGCTGCCTAGGAAGAGATTAACATCTGATGGCCCCAGGTATTGGGGCTTTGCTTAACCTCAGGTTCCAATGTACCCTGGAATTGGCTTTACCGCATATAGTTTCTTCAGCCCTGGTCTAGAGCAAAGATGAGTGACAGCCTTGTACTGGCCACTGGAATCAGAATCTTGGGGCAAACAGGAAGCCTTTCCTTTTGGATTACCAAAAGTGTACCCTGGAGCCCCAGTGACTTCATACTGCTCTGATACAAACTTCTGATCTGGTTGAAGGCTGGGGCTCATCTGTAAGGCAATGATACAATGGTGCTGCCGGTGGGGAAGTGTCCAATGAAATCACAACGCCATCTGCTGACAGTGGTAGAGGGATCATCCCATACACCCCAGGGACGGTATTCTGTGCAGTCGGATGCCTGCTTTCCTAAGTCCAGGTACCTTTCTCTGGAGTAATATACTCTTCTTGTCCTGTTTTCTCTTCCTGGACGCTTTTACGGACTTTGATGCTAACAGCTAGTTATTCCTGTGCTGATGACTCCTTGACAAAGAAAAGGCCCGTTAAAAAAGTAAGAATTATAGAAGATTATTTCATCATATTGTCTGGCAATAGGCATGGGTTGATAGACTAAAATAGGCTATTCTCAGCATTTAGAAATAAGGACCATGCCAGCTAAGGGTATGAATTAATGAGTTTCAAGTTCATATTTAATGAGGTAGAGAAGCAGTTCAACAAATTGCAAGAGCTAAAATTCAGGGATGAATTGAAGTTTAAGAAATTTGTGCCTTCCTATGATAGTGACTACTCTACAGTGCCATCTATGTAGTGTAACAATAATATTAATAAACAAGATGAATTGAGGATTTATTATGTCTCAGACATACCTTAACAGTCTAACCGGTAAGATAAGGAGTCAGAACTCGAACCCGGTAATCTGACTGCAGAGCTAACATACTTAATTGTAAGGCTCAGCCTACAGCCCCCCAACCACTCCTACAGTAAAGAACATGAGACGGTCCTCAGATAAAATGATTTAAACATGATCTTTGTCACATGCGAACTGCAAAGCTCTGGGGAATATTTACCGAAAGCCCTCAAATTGTTTATCATCTCCAAACTAGAAATAATACCTACCAGCATAGTCAAGAACTAATGAGAGAACATGAAACACTCACCTGGTACCTAACGGGTCGTAAGCCCTCCACAAACAGTAACCCCCCAATGAGGATGAAGAGGAGGTGAGTCATCCTATTTCTCACTATTATGATTATTGCTTTTTTTTTTTGGTCAGGCTGCATTTGTTTTATATTGTTGCTGTGACAAATTACCACAAACGTAGTGGCTTCGAATAATAAAACTGCATTATCTTACAGTTCCATAGGTCAGAAGTTTGACTACTGGGTTAAAGTCAAGGTGAAAATCTGAAGATTCTAGGAGAGAATCTGTGTCCTTGATTTTTTCAGCTTCTTAAAGGCTGTCCACATTCCTCATTAATAATGTCCCCCAAACATTACCTTTACATCTCCAAAGCCAGCAATGGTGAGTTGAGTTCTCACATTTTAAAATTCTAACCCCCTCTTCTGCTTTTAAGGTCCTGTATGATTACCTCAAACTCACTCAGATCATCCAGAGCTAACATGCTTAGCCCCAAGGCTCTACTCTGCAGGCAGTCCCTGAGATACAAACATCTGACTTAGTACAACTTACACTTACAAACGGGTTATTACAAGTAATAGATAAATGTACCTGATCCAACTCACATACAAGTTCAATTTAACATCAAACCTACAGAGCCTATTCATTCACAATCTGGGGCCTGCCTGTAATCTCTCTGTTTTGAAGTCAGCTGATTCACAACCTTAATTCTATCTACAAACTTAATTCTACAGAGATTATTTGTTCAATGAAGGGAAATCAGCACACATACATTTCATTTTATGTTATTTTCAAAAACAAACCATACTTTTCTGTACAACTTCAATTATAATGGCAGTTCATTCATATCACTTTCTTAATCAAAAGTCACTCATGGTGTAGCATTATATATGTAAAAAAGCTAAAAATTTTTAGTTCATCATTCATTGTCCTCAGTAATCTTATATGATGTAAGTCTTCGTATTTTGAAACAAATTTCAAATCACTACATCTCAGTCTCAGAGAAAAATAGACTTGGGCCATATCATTTTTGCCTAGAATACCCTTCCCCTAGCACCATCTAATAATCTAAATTATTCTTATTTCTCAGAATATGATAGAATATAATTTTTTCTGTGATATATTTCCACTCAGGATGTGCTAAAATTTCAATGACACAAATTGTCAGTACCTTCCTTTGTTATTTGTCATGAACAAATGTCTATGAACACTTTTTATTTCTTTGGTGCACATACATAGGCACGCTCTTTCAAAATCTTTGAAATGATTGGCTGTTTAAGTCATGTAAGTTTGTGTTTTGAATATCCCACAATATCATTTCTGCAACATTTCTAAGCTAATTCTGATATTGGAAGGTTTTCTCCCAACACATACTCTGAAAGTGTATTTCTAAAAAGTATTATGCAATTTCATAGACCCAAATGAACATTTAAAATGGGATAAATTATAATAAAATAGTGCAGTACTTTCCTGCCACCAGATCGCAGAGATACTATTATACTAATAAATAAAAATGGATATGATAAACTGTTTTCAATTATGTACTATTTGGAACTATATTAAGTATTCTAATAAGAGGAGAAAATGGCAATATAAAAATGCTTATGGAGAAATGCAACAGAATAAACATTTAATGAAAGGTTCAGAGGGGAGAAATGTATTCTCGTCTATTCTTTTTCCTAATACAAGCTTCTAAATACAAGAGACCAATTCAAATACAATAAAGTAGAAGGAACACAGGATAACAAAAGTCAACTGCTGAGGAAGTGGGGTCTCTGGAAAATTCATTTAACATCTCTATGCCTCACTTTACACACCTATAAAGGAGAGAATATTGAATACTTGATTTCCAAGACTCATCCTCAGAAATTCTAGGATCATTTGATGTAAAGAAGAGCCCACTCATCGGCTGGGTAAATGATGTAGTTCATTATTCCTTTCAAGTAATCTTTATCTTTTTAACAAAACATCATTTTAATACACATTAGTGTTATTCAGATAAAAGATTATCTTAAAATTAAGCTCATTAAAATTAAATTATAATAAGATTTTACTCAATCATCATTCTTGCAAATGTATCACAATCTTATTAATAATTTTAAAATATGTGATTCAAGTTTATTACATTCTATTAAACATCATTGAAATCGTCCAGTTTAATATCTATGTAGCTATCATATATGGCTAAATAGACCCCTGCTTTCATGAAACAACTGCCACGTAAGTTTCCCCATGTGATCTTTCTATTTGTGACATAGTTACTGAATTAAAACACTGGGCCATGAGCATGAGCATTTTAGCTGCTTTTTCTATTTACTATTTTCTAATATGTCAACCACATATTATTCGAAAGATTTGTCAACCACATATTACACACATACTGAAGAATCTTTTTTTTGTACCACAAGGTGGCATCTTCTTATTTTGGTATAAATATAAACCTCTGAATATTTGCATAATTTGAATAATTCCATACACCTGAATTATTTTTTTTTTTTAATTTTAAGACAACCATTTAACAGCTGTGCAAATATACGGCAATTCTGTTGGCTAATGCAAGTAATACTTGTGGATATTTAGGCTCCCGGTATATTCAGACTATTAAATCTTTAATAGAATGATGAGCCTTTAACACTAAAAAGTCAATAAACACTGTCCTCTAAATGTTAAGCTCATAAAGATTAGTAATACAAAGCATACAGTGTAAAATAAATGTATTTAAATGGAAGCTTCCTTTAACATAGCCACAAGTGTGAAACAGACCGAGTCTACATCAGTTTATTAATTGTTTGTCATAGTTAGATGAAATAACAAATGCACATTTATTCAATGGCTACCCTATGCCTTACACTATACTAGGCAATTTTACCTATATTTTCATATTTCCTGAGAAAATGTCTCTAAATATATCAATTCTAAAGCCAAATGCAGTAGTCTAATTTTTCTGAAACATCAGTAGCTATATAAATCATCTGGGGAGCTTGGTGAAATACAAAATGCCAATCCCCAGCCCTTAGAAATTGTAAGCTCCAAACAGCATACTACACATAAACATCCATAAATGTTAATTAGGAATTCTGACACATTAAAAATAAACTTTACAATAATCCTGAAAAAGTAATGTTAAAAAAAGAACTACTAATCTGAAATAAATTGGTGAATATATAAAACATACTGAAAAATCACTAAGCCTGCTTACTTGTGGCAATTTTGAAAATTATAACTCTTAATATGCCTTGCTTGAAATTTTTTATCACCATTTCCTGCCCAACATCTGGTGAAAAATCAATAATGAGTGTGATGAGAGCTTCCAAGAAAAAGAGGAAGAATAGATAGGGTAAGATTTATCTCAGTTACTACACTTTCGTGTGTATAGCTTACCCAATAACTTGCCATTTTGTAAAAAATAAATGGAAGACATTTCCTATGAGGGTATAAAAAATACAGTGACAATTACAATAGGGCCACAGACAGCACTATGCTCAAAGTGGTGTCTCAACCTTTGACTCCACTTAGTCACTGATGACAAGATTTGGTCATCGGCAGCATGTCGATGGACAAGAGGCAGTCACTTGGCACCGGACACATTCTGTCCTGGTACATAAACATATGCCTGCAGTTAAAACACTGTTGTCTAGTACTGTTATATCTAGCACAATCACTGAGGCAGGTATTTTTGATGAAAAAATATTCCCAAATTTTGAAAATATTGTAGCTAATAAGATCATAAAGACATGTTGAAAATGGTTCCGAACATTCTGTCATTCTACAGTCATTCTCTCTTGCATGCCCACATACATACACACACATTCACACATGTGGAAGCATCAGGTAGTTGTTGTTACATTTCATCCAGCTTTTAGACAGAAAAATGATGCTATAGAACTACTGTGATCTTCATTGGGTCTATGAGATGTGAAATTTCTAAGTTGCTCCTCTCTAGCCTTTTTAGTCTTTTGCATGTTATCTCCTTCAGGTATAAAGGACAGAAATATTGCATTTTAAACAAAATTGCAAACTAAAAGAAAAAAATCCCTACCTCACACCACACATCAAATTAGTCCTGGAGCTTAAAAAAAGAAAATAAACTATAATGGCACTATAAGATGTTCAATTCTAGAATAGAAAAAGTTGGGAATGCACAACCCCCCAAATATAACATAACTGTAAAGAAATGGATGGGTTTGGTAATAAAAAATAAAGATAAAAACTTTAGTATTTTTATAAATTCAATGAAAGGCTAATAATAAAGTAGGGGAAATAGTTGCAAAATATAAGGTAAACAAAGTAATTTTACACATATTCATGTATAGAGCATACAATTTTGTAAGAAAATAGCAAGCAACTTAGAAATTGGGAAAGTTAGACAATTGTCAAAGAACTACTAATATAAATAAACTTAAACTCATTCAATTTCATTAGATCAAAGAAATCCAAGTTAAAACAATAATAAAAGGTTTTTTTAATCTCCAGGTTAGATTGCGTTTTTTTATATTTTAACACCTAATATTAGAGGGAGGAAAGAAAATAGCAGTCTAGAATATTGCTATTGAGAATGTAAACTAGTATATTTCGGGAAGGCAATTAAGCAATTCATGCAAAAGTTTTAAAATGAATACATATATTTTTAAATAACAAATGCATGTGTAGTAATATATTCAAAAGATAAGCGTGAAAAGATATAATGTCCATATAAAATTAAAAGCATAGGAATACAACAATCCACTCAACCTGTTACATTGCAGCTATGAAATATGAGTTGTAAAAGAATTAATTTTAATGAAGTGAGAAGCTGTGTATATTATGAAGATCTTTATTTATATACACTTATTTTCAACTTTGTAAAAAGAAAAACTATAAACATAAGAGTAATATTCTAGGAATATATATTGAAACATTAAGAGAGATTATTTGAAGGGGCTTGATTACATGTGCTTTTTTTTTTTTAATACCCACTTTAGTTTCTTTTTATTTCTAAAATTTCCACAATGAGTGTGAAGGTTAATTTTATGTGACAATTTAGTATACTCTAGCACCCAGAAGTTTGGTCAGACTCTAGTGTAGATGTTGCTGTGAAGGCATTGTTTAGATGTGATTAGCATTTAAAACAGTAGTCTTTAAGCAGGTTTCCCAATATGGGTGAGCCTCAGCCAACCAGTGGAAGGTCTAAGAGCAAAGTCAAGTTTCCCATAAAAGGAATTCTGTTTTAAGATTGCAACATAACCGACCCTGCCTGATTTTTCTGTCTGCCTGGCCTGCCCTGCAGACTTTGGGCTTAATACTACAACATCAACTCCTGCCTGAGCTTCTAAGCTGCCAACCCATCTTAAAATTTCAGATTGCCAGCCCCCACAGTTGTGAGAGCCAATTCCTTAAAATAAATTTTTCTCCCTCTCTTTCTCTGTCTCTCTCTCTCTCTCTTTCTCTAGACACACACACACACACACTCACACAAACACACACACACCCATTGGCTCTGTTTCTCTGGAGAACCCTGACTAATGCAAAGAACATCTACAAGCTTTGGCATAAGAAACAATGAATAAAAAGATCTTTAAAAATTAAATAATACATTGGGAATAAGAACAAAATACCAAATTCTCCTGGAGATAAAGCAACATGACTGAGAAAAATCATCCTGTTTCTCTCCTTATTATTTAAGAGTCACTGGCTATCACATACAAGGTAGACAAAAACGTAAAAAAAAGTTATATCAGCCCTACACAATCACATCTTTGCCATCTCTATTATGTGGGATGATGAAATTTGTCACTTGTCTGCTATTTACAGGTGAAACTTTAATAATTTATACCATGTAAGCATTTGCTGATAAAATAAACTGCAATCCTGAAGGTGTTTCATGTGAAAAATAAGAAACATTTTCCATTTTGTTGCCTTTTCATATTAATATCTGCTAGTCTATCATGCTAATTAATAAATGTAGCAGGCAGAGTAAGTCTCCGGGATTTTTTTCTTATTTTATTTAATTTATCAAATGGAAAATAATCCAGCAAAGAGTCATTAATTTAATTTCTTCTGAGAGGGAATCATTACGAGATATGTTAAATTTTCAACAATGCAGTTTCAAAACAGCTGTAGCCATGGAAAATTTTTATAGTTCTAATTGAACATCTGTGCATTTTAATTGATTAATTTGAAGAAAATACAAGGAAAAAAAAGAAAGAACAGTAGGTAAAATGAATTTAACAAACCAGTTTTTTTTTTGTTTTCTCTGCTTCTTAGTTAATGATTTTTCAGTATAAACAAAACAAGAGATTATCAAACAACATTAAATAATTCCCGTGACTATAAATACACTCATGTTAATTTAGCAGAGTAGACAAGTATTTTGTGATGGGATTGTTTTCAATCACAATCATGTATAGGGATTCCTATGCGAACATATGAATTCAGGTCCCTGTCACTACAGAAAATGTTAGAGAAATTCACTTAGAACATTACAGATAGCGTAAAGTACTGCGAGGCCCCCAGTCACCACCGCTGCCACCAGCAGACACGGAAGCATGCGGGAAGCTAAAGATACCCCAGGAACTTTTGCCACAACCAAAATGCCATCCTTCCCAATGTTCCTTCTCAATTCACTTTTTCTTATCCTCAAAACTTCATTGTCACAAGCATGGCAGTAGACCTGGATTTCTCTCTCTCTTTAATTTTTTATTTTTGCCAGTATTTAGAGAGACTCTGGCTCCAGAACAATACCTTAGCTATAAAAAGAAGCATGAAAAACCTGAGCAGAGGCAGCGGTAAACAGCCACCCGGTTCTCAGACACCAAGGCACGTGCACCCTGGGGAGAGTGCGCTCTCAGCCATCATTGCTCGTCCCTGGTAAACACGTTCTATTTTTAAGTAAGAGCTAAAGATATTTTTGTCCATACCATTCAAAAACCAAGGAAAGGGATGGATAAAGAGAACGTGGTGCAGACAAGTGAAAGAACAACGCTGCCAAGAGATGAAACAATGGTAAATGTCTCCCCTGGTAAAGGGACAATCTCCTTCGGTAAAGGGACCAGGGCCAATACTTCTGCATAACCCTGAATAACAGCATCACAGTAGTAAGATTTAATGACGTATTTACAGCAATCCAGAATTAGACAAATTTAAACTTTCAGTAAGATGTCTGTCTCTGTTTTCCCTGTGCCAGAAGAAAACGCGGAGGGAAATCTGCCCATTTTAGAAACTGATCTATTGTCTGAGCACTTCGCAGCACATGGGCAGCCAGGCCGGGCAGCACAGTGTCTGACTTACATCCAGTAGTCGCTCATGTAATGTCTGAAGTTCTTGGAGGGCTTTCCGTTTAGAAGGTGCACGTGCTGATTACAGGTTAGTGTTATACATCTATTAAGGAAGATAACAAAGGATGGATGTCTGTCTGGCCATGTGTTTTTAGGTAGTGATTCTCTATGTGAAAACACTATAAGAGTTATTTGGTTTACAATAGTTTATCACTCCCTAAACTGCTAGCAGGTTATTTCCTTCTGTCAAGCTGGCATCCCTGCAAAGGTTATGCCTATATAAGATTTCCTCCAATTTACATTCTCTGGATTATTATACTTTCAACATCCTCCCAGTTCTCACCACGCATTTGCAAAATATTCAAATTAGGAAGCTATTTGTTTCAAATTGGTAGGGTTGTACAGTACATGTAGGAAGGTAATAATTTATTTTTTAAAGATAATTTTTACCTAGGATGAAAGAAGAAACTATTCCCGGAATTTCCCTTCCTTTGCTGAGAGTAAGTCTTCCAAAAGTTGGGACACAACTAAAGACAAAGTTGACAGTGACTGGGAATGGAAACTCTCTGAGTGGCATTTGCCTCAATCTTACATGAATGGGGTTGGGTACCTGTATTAGACAGTAGAAATTAGTGAAAGGCCTTTTAGACAGAATGATGGCTTTGCCCTCTGTCACTCTCTTCCTCCTCTAACAATACACACGCACACTTAAATACTCAAACCTGGTGAATTTTTTGCATGTAAAAATAAGTAAAGTATTAAGCTTTAGATCCCGACTGACCAGGCTGACCATGATGGCTGCATGGACAACCATCTTAGATTCAGGAGCGTGACAATTCAGAGAAAGTGAGACCAAAGAGCTCATCAGACGTGGGGGGTGGCCATTGACTGTCTCGGGGGTGCATTTAGCTGGCCAGCAAGAGTCAGGAGACCTTATACCTCTAGGTCAGACAGCTATGCAATAAACAGCCAATTCCAAATTTGCAGAGTATGCAGTAGGAATACTATAGAGGGGATTTACCTTTAAAAAGTAGTTAATCTTTAAGACCCTTTCCAAAATAGAAAATGTAAATTTCTATGATTCTGTCTGTAGTTGAGAGAAATGAATAGCAAGTTAGAAAATTAGCCTAATTATATTTCAGTTCTATGAACTAATTGCTAAGTGAATCCAGATGCTTAAATCAGGACTGATTTTACACTAACATAAAGGTGCTCCACAGTTTTTCTGGTTCTAGAACAAAATATTCTAAAATGCAAATATTTTTCTGTTCCTCATGGTATGACTTTTAGAATTTGAACTATGACACACGGCACAAAGATATAATTTCAAATATAATCTTACTTTGCTCTAGAATGGAAGCAAAGAAGTCCAAGTTCCAAAGAGAATTTTGGCAATCAGGATATTTAGCTCAATTTTTAGGTCCAGAAAGCTATAATACCGTAGTAAGGGCCAAATGTTTACATAATCAATGCCTATTTTTATTTCACTTTTCTCAGTGGTTCTGTATTTTCTTTATTTTTTTTATAAAGGGTAGATTTTTAGCACATAATTTGCAGATAAAACAGTGGAACAGAAATAGAATGTAGTCTAAATCCAATAAAGAGGCAATTATAAATTATTGGGATAAATTATTAACAGAAAGCATTCAGAAATTTGGGGAAATATTGAGAAAGGAATTATTCTACATCATCATAATTATAAATATGGAGAATAGTTGAAATTGTCTCTTCAATATTTGGTATAACAAGAATGTCTCATTAGTCTCAGATGCCATTAAGAGCTAGGATTTCTGACCAACATCACATAACCACTGTTACCACACTGAGGTAACATAATTTTAGTCAAAAGGAAAAGGGTAAAACATTCTGGTTAGCATGCACAAGATTTTTGAATAGTCACTTGAAATACTTTGGACCAGGAATTTTAAAATATTGAAAATAGCTCACACACTTCCATTACAATCCTCATGTATCAGAAATATCAAGATTTATATAGAAGCCACAGTTCTTACTACTTTTTACACTTATTTTTAAAATGTTAAGAAATTAAACTCAAATATTAAAAATGATTGTACCAGAAAAGGCATAGTGAGACTTCCATCAATATGGCAGACAAGATAACCTGAAATTACCTTCTGCTAAAAGTATCTAGAAATCATGGATTAAACATAACAAACATCCCATTCATATATAAGGGAGTGAGCAAGAATGTTAACTAAATCTCCAGGGCCAAAACTGAAGAAAAAGATGAATAGAAAAAAAAAACTGAAAATAAGAGCCAAATGTCATGTGCAGGCCTCCAAAGTGTGGTACGAAGGTGTATACAGAGCCTTGCCTGGTAATCCAGAGGCTTGGTTTTGAACACAGACCCAGAGATAAGAGAAAGAGCCCTAAGCTTCAGGAGAAAGAGATTGGAACTGAGAGAAACCCTGATCCTCTATCATCATGAAAATTGAGACCTTCATAAAAACACATCCTTAGTAGAGTAGAAAAGAAATCTGCCAACTGATACAAGAAGATACACAAAAGCTTCTCTCTTTCTGAGTAGTATGGAAAGGGGAAAATATTCTCTCTAGAAAGGCCAAGGTGGGGAGAGGAGGAATGTAGTTTGATTCTCCTCCAATGATTTGGGATTTTTGAAGACATGAAATTAGCACAAAAACTACCCACAGATCAGGATACCTCTTGAAACTTCTGGTAGAAGAGAATGCAAAAAGACTCTGTAGATATGAACTCTTAATCTAGATTGCCCTGGATTCCCAAGATGGTGCCATGCTAAGGATGAGAGCTCATAATTTACATTTACAAGATACTTAAGAAATAAAGAGTCAGACACAACTAATAGTCAGTTGACACAACTCAAAGAAGTATTGGCCTTTCAAGAACTTCAGAGGATTAATGTAGCTGAGAGAAAACATATCATCATGTTTTACTTACATCATGAGAAAGTTATTAGCCATTTAAAATTCCACAAAGGAAAAAAATTATTTTACCAGTTAGGATGAGTAGGAAATTTTGCTTTAATTTATTGACTGACATATCAAGACTCAATATATAAATTTTAAAAATTGAAATGGCCAAGTGATTATTAATGGGTCACTTAAAAAATACGACTGGGATTCCAAAGTAATACAACCTCTGTGGAAAGTAGTTTGGAGAATTCTCCAAGAACTAAAAGTCAACTTTCCATTTGATCCTACAATTCCATTACTAGGTATCTACCCAGAAGAACAAAAATTCAATTTACTCAGTACTAATATGAAGCCAATATATAAACAACTAATGCCCACATAACAAGAAAAAAATACAAATATGGTCTACCAAGAAAAAAATACAAGTATAGTCCACCAGGAGAGGAGGGAGGGCGATTGGTGAGATTTCACCTGATGTGCAGAATGTGAGGGTGTTGGGCACGCCCAGTGGGTGAAGGGCTCAACTACAACTTGAATTTTACCTTACAATTTAAAACAATGTAACATAAAGATTTGTACCCTCACATTAATCTGAAGTTTTTTTTAAAAAAAGATAAAAAATCATGACTATTTCTTTTCAGGTTCAAAAAGTGTTAAAATTTGTTTTATAAATCAGTATTAGAAATAGATAAATTTCAAAAGCATTTATCAAAAGATGCAAGAATAACAATATGTTGATCCTATAATTCCTTTACTTGGTATATACCCAGAAAACCAAAAATCACATTATAACAAAGATATCTATACCAGATCGTTTATTGCAGCCCAATTCATAATTTCTAAGTCATGGAAGAAGCCCAAGTGCCCATCGATCCACGAATGGATTAATAAATTGTGGTACATGTATACCATGGAATATTATGCAGCTTTAAAGAAAGATGGTGACTTTACCTCTTTCATATTTACATGGATGGAGCTGGAACACATTCTTCTTAGCAAAGTATCTCAAGAATGGAAGAAAAAATATCCAATATACTCAGCCCTACTATGAAGCTAATTTATAGCTTTCACATGAAGGCTATAACCCAATTATAGCACAAGATTATGGGGAAAGGGGCAAGGGAGGGGAGGGGAGGGGAAGGATGGGTGGAGAGAGGGTAAATGATGGGATCACACCCAAGGTGCATCTTCGAAGGGTACAGGTGAAACTTACTAAATGAGGAATACAAATGTTTTCATACAATAACCAAGAAAATCCCATGAAGGTTATGTTGAACTGTGGGATGAAAATATTTCTGATTATGTATGAAGCCAGCACATTGTACCCCATGATTGCACTAATGTACACAGTTATGATTTAATAAAAAAATTAATAAAAAAAATAAAAAATAATAACAATATGACTTTTGTCATTTACTAACTTGACAAATACTCATCAAAAATCATCTATTCAGCAGCATTATTTTAAGTGTTAAAGAAAACAGTTAAAATTTTTGAGGGCTAACTCCTATTGAGTATTTGAATCTCTAACGTTCACTTCAACAAACATTTGAAGAAAAAAAACTGTCAGGGAAATTAAAGTAGAAAAAAAATTTTAAATAGTGAGTTAACCCAAAAGAAGACAAGAAAGGTAAACCCAATAACTAAAAACTGGCCAAGCACAGTAGCTCATGCCTGTAATCCTAACATTCTGAGAGGCCGAGGGAGGATGACTTAAGCTCAGGAGTTTAAGACCAGCTGAGCAAGGCCCCATCTCTACTATTAATAAAAATAAAAAAATTAGCCAAGCGTGGGAGTGCACACCTGTAATCTTGGCTATTTGGGAGGCTGAGGTAGGAGTATCCGCCCCAGGAATCGAGCATTGCAATGAGCTACGATGATGCCATTAAGCTACAGCCTGATTGACAAACTGAGAATGTCTTAAAATAAAATAAAATAAAATAAAATGAACAAATAACCAATGGGGTAAATAGTAAACAATGCTCTTCATGAAAAGTGTGCATGGACCTTGTTTTGTGTGTTTGTTTTCACTAATCAGTTTCTATTAGTCTTTGCATATTTACTGTGTAGCCCAAGACAATTCTTGTTCTTCCAATGTGTGGCAGAAAAGAAAAAAGGTTGCATATTCCTGGACAGAATTTTAAAAAAGGATCATCCCAATAGATGCAGCGGGAAAAAAATAACAAAATATAAAAACTATTCATGATAAAAACTTAGAGAAAACTAGAACAAGAAAGGAACTACCTCAATCTGATTTTTGAAAAAAATCAGCTAAAAACTCACAACGAACATCCTATCTAATAATCTTCACTAAGCATTTTCCTTGTTCCTTGGGAACAAGGCAAGGGCTTTTGCTCTCACTCCTTCATTTTTCTGGAGTTCCTCTATAGTGCCACAAGATAAGAGAAAGAAATAAAATGCCTAAAATCAGAAAGGAATAACTAAAATGATCCTTATTCAGACAACATAATTATGTACAAAGAAAATCCTAAAGATTCTACAAAAAGAGCTATTAAATTTAATAAGATTTTAGGATAAATTTGAAAAACCAATTGTATTTCTATACAAATTCAACAACACTAAAAAAACAATTTCAAAAACACAGTGTAGTTTATAGCAGCTATATTAATGATTTCCCTGGGATTACTTCCTAGATAAACCATCTTCCACAAGCCTTTGTTTTGAGCTAACAGAAAAAGCTAATGTCAAACAAAATGCCTATCACAACATACAGAGAAGTCTGGAAGTGGAAACATACACGGAAATTACAGATTACTTTTATTTTTTCATTTGTTCAATTCTATGTTCTAATTTCCCCAAATAACAAGTCATACTTATATAATAAAAAACAGTGATCAAACTTCAGAATTCTATTAAGAAAAGCCAAGTGATCTCATCATTTATGATGAGTGGCTATTTAGTCAAAAAATATGATGTATCAACATTAGAAATTTAAATGACAATACATTAATAGGTCATTTGGTTGAAGATTATAAATATTTTAATTACTATACTATTCTGAGGTCAAAAGTTTGTGATCTTTTCATAAATCAGTATTAAAATAGACAAAACTCAAAAATATTCATCAATGACATAAAAATATCATTGTGTACCTTGTAATAGAATATCTGTTCTATAGACGTATAATTCTAAGTGAGGAGAAAAATTGCTAAAATCTACAGAGTGTTACGCCTGTCATAAACACCTTGCAAGTAATGTACCTTTTATTACCCCCAACAGTATAAGCAGACACTAAGGAAAATCTCCATTTTCACATGGGAAAACTGAGCCACACAGGGTGAAGCGACTGGTGTGAAATGATACAACAGGGGGTGGCGGTGGTAGCACGCAAACCCGACGGATCTGATCCAAAATCTGTGGCCTCCATTGTAGTGGCACAAGTGAGAGTAACAGGTGGCCTGGCCATGATGGCAAAGGTGGGGAAAGAAAAGATGGACAGAAGCAGACAGATTACTGCATTTTGCCACGTATGATGCACACTTTTCTGCCCACATTTTTGTGGGGGAAAAGGATGAGCATTACACATGGGCAGTACTAATTCTGTATCTATATGAAAGTTTTCAATTATTTTACTTATGCTTACATGTTAAAAGTAAAGTACTCTAGAAAACAGTAATGATATCCGTATGCAAAACATAGCCTGGAATGTGGTAACTGCACCACCTCCACAGCTGCAGGGCTCTCCAGCCGCCTGAACAATCACACTGGACACAGCCAGCACCATCAGCGGGGAAGTGCCGCACGCCAGAGCAGTCAGCATCAGGACCTCAGTGAACGGAGGTCAGCAGTCGCCATGCAGGGCTCCTTCTTGTCTCCTCAGAGGTAAAAGGCAGGGCCCCTGCTGCTGCAGAGGGGCAGGGAGCGAGCCCAGGCTGCAGGTGAGATGGCCCGGATGAACTGAGTGCCCAACCTCCTGCCACTGTCCCTTCCCAGCCCACCCTGATCCCCACATCCTCTCATTTCCTATACTCACCCATGCCCGTCGCTGGGAACGTGGGGCCACGGCTGCTCTGCTGAGTACCTGCTGGGCTCATTTCCTGGGAAGCTGGTGTGAAGAGCAAGGACCGGCCCTGCCTGCCCCAGGCTCACGGTAGATCCCTGCCTTTTCTGTGCCGCCTCATCTTCCACGCAGTGGGCCCCATCGCGAGACACCACACTGAGGAGGAAGATCCCTGAGCTGGGGTCTGGGAGGGCTGGGGTCTGAAACCTGGTTCTAGTAACCCATTGTTGTGACCGTGAACCTCAGTGCCCAGGAAGTTTCTGTCTGTGAGGGTACCCGGCAGCAAAGCATGGAACCTTGGGGGTATCTGTGCCCACAGACTGTAATTTTGAGCCTGTGACTTCTCCCAGCTTTCCACGTGTTCACTCAGTATAATTTCCCAAATGTGCCAGGAGGGAGAACCATCTAGAATGCTTGTTCATGGACTGGATATCCACCCAGCTCTTCCTCATGGAGAACTGATTCAGTGCATGTGGGTGTGGTTCAGAGGCTTATTTTAAACAGTCCTTGGTGATCCGTAGATTTGCAAGTCTGGGAAAGGCTGGAGTTGTTCATTCTGACATTACTAAGTGCCCAAGTTCTGGAAGGTTCAGGGAGGTCAAGGTTTAGTCCCTAAGCAGAAATGTAAATGCAAAGTACTTCACCCGGGTATCCTCAGTGGAGGCTTCCTCCTCAGCACAGGGTCCCAGGGACCTTGGAATGGGGCAAGTTGCATGAGGCCAGGCAGCCTGGAAAGGGCAGGCAGGGCTGGCCCTCGGGGTTCTCAGCCAAGCTGCTGCCACCAACAGACATGGGTGGGAATGAGAACCGGGAGGATGCAGGATGGTTAGGGGTGGTCTGTGCTTGTGTTATCAGCACCACTCTCACCTGCTCCTGGGCTTTCTCCCGGCTTCTCTACAGAGTCGGCTCCACACCTTGAACCTCCATGAGAAGAGGAGGTGCCACTCTGCGGCCACTTCTACCTCCTTTGAATAATTAAAACAAAGGAAGTTTTTCCTAAAAGTTTGAGCCATTATACACGGGAGCAAATTACACAGGGCAAAAATATGGCAGGTAGGATCAAGAGGTAGTCGTGGGAGGAATTTCCAATGGATTGGTATGGTAGGTGAGGAAAGAGAGGGATCAAGGATGATTAAGAATTTTGGCTGGAGTAACTTTACATGGTGGGAATACTTTTTGAAATACAAATACCTGGGGAATGTATGCTCTGGCGGGAAAAATTAAGCTAAGTTTTAAATGCTTCTGACACAGCTGAGATGTCAAACAGGCGGTTAACATGTGAATATGAAGTTCCATGAGAGGGGTCTTGTTGGAGACAAAAATTTGGTAGCCATCAGTCTACAGATGGCATATAAAGTCTGGGGACTGGATAAAGTTACCCCAGGGGGGCACACAGGTACAGCAAGCAAGGAGCCCAAGGCCAAAGCCCTGGGTATTCTAATTTAGAAACTGAACCCAGACAGGAAGTGGAAGGTACAAGAAAGAAGCAGCCGGCATTGGCACTAATAGTACAAACGCAGGAGGGGGGTGCTCGTCTGGGGTGAATGCTTTCAAGTGTTGAGCGAAGGGAAGCTGTATCTCACTTTAGGCCAGCAATACGCTCTTGCAAATCTTGTACAAATTTAAATTTTAATGAGTCACTCTTACAGAAGAGCCTGATACATCAAAGAACACTCAAAGGAAGAATTTTATGAAGTTAAACATCTTTTCTAAAATAAGAGTGCATCTCGAAAAAACCAAATGAGTAAACCAAGATTTTCATGTATCTGCTTGTTTAAAGTGGGATTTAACTTACAGTGCACCAAATCCTTGTGAGATGTCTGTAAGGACTGGGAACTCGGGTCATAAGTTTACGTTATCTTTACATTCCACAGCTCATGTCCAAAGTTTTCATCACCATAGCTGCTATCATTTATCAAATATTTATCTTATATTAATTTAATCTTCCCCAAATCTTATGCATTGAATGATTTTACGATGCTTGCTTCTTCTTTTTTTTTTTTTTAAGATAAGGAAATGACCCTACAGGAAATGACCCTCAGGAACAGTTAAGTCCACTTTCTCAGTGTCAGCTAGGGTCCCACGTTGGTCATAACTACAGACTTTGGTTTTTATTCTGGTGACAACATTAAATACCTCTGCCCTTGAAACATCCTGGTAAAGTTTGTCCCCTCCCTTCCTTTCCTTGCTATCCTTTTTCCTTTCCATCCTGCCCATGAAGGAGAGAGAAGAAAACTAGATAAAGTAACCAGAATGAAGGAGAAATGTAAGCAGAGAAAACCACAGTTGAAAACTCAGCAACAAAAGTCACTATGATTGAGTTTTGAGTTTCCTGGCAGCACAGACAAAATTATACATGAGGGATTACAAAATATCGATTATCTAACAAAAAGAAACATACTATTACATACTATTTAGACAGGAGAACTTTTTTGTCCCAAGCCATAAGTAAAACAGTATTTCTTACATGTGTTTACTTTAGGGAAACAGAATCATAAAATAATCAGAAACTCAAAGGCAACTCCTCCAAAGGGAAGAGAAAAAAAAAATATATATATATATATATATTTATATATATACTTCAGCTAGTTGCACTTTGAACTGGTCAACAGCTCAGCATTCTCTAGAACAAGGCTATGATGCAGTTCAATGGTTATTTCAGCTTTTTAAAGCAACTTTAATAGATTTCTAATGACTTAAGAACCATGACTTTGAACTTTTGTAGCTGTCACATAGGCTTAGTAAAAATAAGACCTTTTGGTATAGCCTGTGAAAATGGTCTCTATCACATCTCTCTCAGACACAGCTTCATTTGTATGAAACAAAATCTTGGCAAAAATTTCAACACACTGCTCCTCCCAGCTCCAATTTACGCCCCTTCCCAAGCAATCTGCCATGGGTTTCAACTAATGAAAAACTGGTTTGTTTTTAGAAAACTTCCTCATTACCAGCTAATATAACAGAAATGACCAGGAAGAGTGTGATTTAATATGGATTAAACGTGAATACAACTCAGAAGCTTTCTTCTTGTTGAATTAGATAATCAAAACTATTAAACAGTATTTCAAAATGCTGTTCATAATCCCGGGACCATTAATGTCGTGTTCAAATCACTGTGGATTTTTGTTGTTGTTGTTGCTTTTACTATTCATAGGGATACAATGAGTCATTGGCACATTTCCAGTGCAAGATGCATTTGAATAATACATGACATGCCCTTTAGCTAGCATCATGATGCCAGATTTAAAACAAGGTAAGAAGTTTCCTCCATGTACACTTGCAGTGTTCAGCTGTTCATAATCTATAGCGTTAACAATTTATCATCAAACCCAGCGACTTGCTGCCAACTTATCAAAGTGGCCACTGGATGCATATGATCAAGTCTGAGCATCTGGCTCTCCTCTGTTCCTGACATTAGCACAGACAACAGAATCAGTGGACTATTGAATGCAATTACAGTAAGCGAGACAGACAATAAAGATTGATAGCGCCTTCTCTTTTTATCACACACAAAACTAGTGGGGGTTAAAGCTTTGCCTTGAGCTGCCTTCATTTAACAATGATTGAAAATATGCAATTGTGTTGGTAAAACACTGTAGCCTGTACCACTTCATTTACTGGACACATTATCAAATTAAATGAAAAGTGAACTGCCAAAAGCAACAGTTATTATATATTAATGATGAATATTTACTTAGCATTGTTCACAAATCACACAGAGAACAGAATCCTTCTTGTTATCTTCTTTGCAGGTTACAGTTGAGTAGGTTTTAACATTTCTATGTTTACGTTAAGTCTTCCGTCTACAAATCTCTAAATACAGACTTGCACGATTGGTTTTGTGACTATCCATGTGATTACAATGTGTAATTAATAAAATACTCTAGTTGTAGATGAATCCTAATTATCCAAGAGCTCCCTCCCCCCCCCCGACCCCTGCCAACTTTATAACAATTCTCATTCTTGTAGCTACTTTTGAAACAAGAGAAACTTAGCCAGTGGTACTTGTTGTGACCTAAAGGTTAGGACTGCCAGCTTTATTGAGCTTCCAAAATATGGAATATAAAGAAGAGTCTCAAGCTACAGACAGACCACAAATGTATATTTTATATTTTTCTCCAAAGAATATTGCTGTAGTAGCCATTGGGGGGATTTAACAGTTCATCCATGAGTTGACCTTCAAAACAAGAAATGCATAAGGGGTAGAAGGCATCGTGGGACAGCCTGGACCTACTGAGCACATGAGGGAAATGAATCCTAGTCCACAGTTTAGACAAGAGGTAACTTCATTCTAAGCAAATATTAATAGAGCGGAGAATACAAAAATATGCATCTCATTGTGAAGTGGACAAACATTTGGTGTGCATACTGACGTGCCAGAAAGACACGATGACAGGCAGACAAGATTTTCAAAGTTATGTAGATTAATTCAAGGTTTTTTTTTAAAAAAGCACACACATCTGGCCCTTCTTTCCCAATGATAGATACAGGAAAAGAGGGCACTCATATGTGAAAGGTACTAATGTCTCTTTTCGAAGAGCTCAATAACCGGAAAAACTCTGTGTCATATCCCTAACAAAAAATAAATAAGAAGAGGTCAAAGAAGATGCAGAGAATCGGGCATAGGGCTTCTGAAACCACCCCACAGGTTATTCTGTAAACAATTCAATACATAGTGGGAAGCGATGGGGTTTGGAATGAGAGCACCAACCATACACAATTGATATAAATAGCCTGAGGGGGTGCAGGGCACACAGTGCGTGTGGAACACTCACCAAAGTGACGGACAGCATCCTCACAGAATCTGGAAGCCAAAAAGAAGAGCTGAGTCAGTATTGGCGAAATGTAAAGGAAACAATTATGTTCTCCGAGATTTACTTTCAACCAAAATCGAACTAAAAATGCTCTTTCTAGGCACATTTAAATTCTAAGATTCACGTTGCCCTTAAATCCTCAGGAGATATGCAGCCTTTGCCAATTATTCTCAAATCCAGCTAACTACCAGACCTATCTCAGGAGCTTCTTAACATGCAGATCCCTGGGACCCAAGAATATAAGGCATGTAAAATGCAAAAGAAAGAAAAAATCCATCACCCACAAAGCCACCATCCATGATCCACCTTTTATCCATGCACACCTAGATAGAAAACTTCTTAGGTCAGTAAATGGTTTCAGTAACATTTAGGGGAGTCACTTCAAAATTTTTTAAATGAAAGTGAAATATATGCCCATACCTAAAAATTAACACACATTTCAGTACAAGTAAAACCATGAAAGAATACTTTTGCCATCCCTTCAATAGCTGTCCTGCACGAAGTTAATTATTTTTACATATATGTGTTCTTATAATAGCTCTCTGTATTCATTTTTAATTTATTCATGTGTATATTTTGCATAGTCAAAATTGGACTAGTCCATGAATTTTTCTTTTTACTTTTTCGCTAGTCTGAGAATTTTTCTTTTTCCTTTTTTACTTCACATTATATTGCTTTATATCTAGATCTACCAAAAGCAACCAATTTGCTTATTATTTTTAATGGCTACATAAGTATTCCATAGTATATATCATAATTATTTTAGTTTCTAGCTTGCTTTTACTATTGTTTCAAACCTATTAGCTAGCTTTACCAAAAACCCAATGTTTCTATCAACAGTCCTATACTTTATCTTCATTTATATGCAAGTGTTTTTGCAGTATAGATTCCTAAAAATGTACCCCAAAACTATGCATTTTATTTTTTTTTTTATTTTTTAGAGACAAGGTTTCACTCTGTTACCTAAGTAGGAGTGCATAATAATAATCACAGCTCACTGTTAACTGTCAACTCCTGGGTTCAAGGGATCCTCCTACCTCAGCCTCCCAAATAGCTAGGACTATCAGCACTAACCATTACACCTAACTAATTTTTCTTTTTTTCTTTAGATATGAGGTCTTGCTATGTTGCCAAGGCTGATCTTGAACTTCTGGCATCAAGTGATCTTCCTGCCTCGGCCTCCCAAAGTGCTAGGAATACAAATATGAGTCACTGCACCCAACTCATGCTGTGCTCTCACCCACAAAAAGTGTAAGAAGGCCCATTTCTCCACAACTCTTCCATGGTAAATAATTTTCATAATTTAAGTAAATCCAGTGTTTTAAAAATGTCATCTCGTTTTAAAATTTCATTTTCAACTTCATTTCATATGCATATTAGCCCTTCTTATTTCTTCCATTAATTTCTTCTTTCGTATCCTACACCCATCTTTCTGGCGTATGATTTATCTTTCTCTTACTTCTTTCTGAAAACTCACCTCTTGCTTTTGAACTTTATATGTAATATATATATATGATTTTTTAATAATTATCAGTTGGGGAAGATGATTCTGAGGAATAAACAAAAGGGCTTCTATATATATAGAGAGAGACTATATATATAATAACTCATGTTATTACTTTCATATTTTTAAGAGTTTTTAAAGCTTAGATTTTGACTATCTCTGGAATTTATTCTTACGCACAATTTAAAAATATGTGATTTTTTTTAAAAACACAGCAGTTGATTCTTATTATCATCAAAGATACCATAGATTGTAGCCCAAATACCTGGGTGTGAATCCTAGCAATCCCTTTTACTTCTTTGTTCATCCTAAACTTGACATGAGTACCTGTCTCTTAGGATATGGAAAGGATTGAATGAAATAGGAAAAAGGAAGAGCCTGTACAGCTGTTAGGATTATTACCATTATTAGGATGGTAGAGGGGGGGCAGTTTATTTCTTATTTCATAATATTACAGGGATACCCAAATTTTGGTTATATAATTTGCTTTTGTACATTTTAAGTTGAAGTTATAAGTGTGCCCTTCACCCAGAACGTGTGCATTGGACCCAGTTGGTGTGAATTAACCCAACCCCCATCTCTCCTCCCCCTCCACCTACCGGATTCCTGCTGAGTTTGACTTCCATGGGGGCACACAAGTGTTGGGCAACTAGTTCTGACTTAGTATGGAGCACACATGTGGAGAAGGATGGTCTCCAGTTCCATCCAGCTTGTTACAAAAGATACTAACACCATTTTTAAATAACTGCATAGTACTCCATGGTCTACTCTTCTTGTTTTAACATAGTTCAAAATTTTTAATTTTTGTATTCACTCAAAGTGTATTTCTACTTCCCCAACTTCTCTCAAATTCAGGAGCTAATTCTTAGTGAAGATTTTCATGGGATTTTATGGAGCCCAGGACTCCTTCAGGAATTGCTACTTTCAAGCAATTTTCTTGGGCACCACACTATTTCTAAAGTAGTTGAGCCCTGAGGTTCTTAAGGCTAAAGTGTTGGGTGGTACAAGCTGATTACAGTACATACATCAGAGACGATGCCTGGCTCTTAACTATACACTTTGAAAGAACTTGTGGCTATCATGTGTCTGATATCCCAGTCCTGAACATCCAGTGGCACATGATTGTGTCTGGGCCACCCAGACTAGGAGGCAGAGCCACTGTCTCCAGTGGACAAAGAGAGGGCCAGGTGCCTGGTTCCTCTGTGGGACCACAGGACTGGTGCCGGCTCTGGCCATTCATGCGGCACCAGCTGAGATTCTCCGGAGAAGAAAAATCTCAGGTTTCTAGGAACTCACAGGCCATCAGAAGACTCCAACTACCCTGCTCCCTGTCCCTCTAACTATACTTTATGACCAAGGACCTTTGGGTTTGGGGAACATAGGAAATGGTATTAAAGCCTGGCAGTGTTTTGTTAAGTCCAATCATTTATCAAAGTCCACTTAAAATAAAAGTTACTTTCTTTGCATTATTATTAATATTGCTTAATATTTCAATGTAATAATCATCTGATTTCTTTTTTGAATGTATTAATCTTCTTTCATTCTTTTCAAGGTTTTTGTTTCTAGTCCCTATCTTAAACACTGTTATTGTTATTAAATATTTAGCCTTTTTAATTCCAAAAAGTGGAAACCTAATAAACACATGTATATGTAAAAATAAAAAAATTAATTAAGAAAAACCTTACTCCTACCTTCAATTCTAAAAGCAGGAAATTAGTCTATAATCAAATGAAATTCAGGAAGAGTATTACATTTTGCCAGTATCACTGTGTAGGAGACACCTGAAAAGAAACACCTTGGTAATAAGGGAATGGGGAAGGGACTGGTCTCTCTTTAAAAAGCACCAAAAGTGGCTCGGTTCCTGTGGCTCAACCGGCTAAGGCGCCAGCCACGTACACCTGAGCTGGCGGGTTCGAATCCAGCCCGGGCCCGCCAAACAACGACGGCTGCAACCAAAAAATGGCCGGGCATTGTGGCGGACGCCTGTAGTCCCAGCTACTTGGGAGGCAGAGGCAGGAGACTCACTTGAGCCCAGGAGTTGGAGGTTTGGAGGTTGCTGTGAGCTGTGATGACACGGCACTCTATCCAAGGTGACAGCTTGAGGCTCTGTCTCAAAAAAAAAAAAAGAAAGAAAGAAAAGCACCGAAAGCGCGTACATCATTGCTTGGCAGTCTCTGCATCTATGGTATAAATAGCCACGGGAAAAAGAGAGTCTGCTCTCGGATTAGGCTCCTACTACGACTGACGGCTGCACTTTTGAGGTGCTCCTGCACCTCTGACCCGACAGAGACTGGCTACTCCTGATGGGGACCCTCACCTGACTGAGTAACAGGCTCCCCGGCGGCAGTGACCTAGCACATCCTGGCTCCAATACCACAACGCAATCCTATGAGTATCTGTGGTTATTATGGTTATCAGATTAACAATATTTATCGAGCACTTACTGTGAGCCAGGCATCAAGTTAAGCACTTTACATGTATTATCTCAATTAATCCTCTCAGCAATCCTTTGAAGACATTCTTTTTATTACCCACAAAATAAAAAAAAGAAATGGGAGGCACAGTGTGGCCCAAGGTCGGTGAATTGTGACTCAATAATCCTGCTCTTTCAACCTCCAAGATCAAACTATGTGCCATGCTGTTCCAGCAGAAAGACACGGCTTCCTTTAAAAAAAAAAAAAACAACTCAAATTTACATTGTTTAAAATTTTAAAAAATGTTTGTGTTCTTAAAAGAGCTTTTACCACTCTCCTCCAATCCCACTTCTTAAAACATCAAAACACAACTGCCTAGAATAATTATAATAAGTTACTTTCAGTTAGTTATTAACAAAAATGAAGAAGAGAAGGAAGGTCAAGGGAATAAATCTCTAGATGAGCTAGCAAAAAAATGAATGAAAAAATTATTCTACCAAATATTCTGGAAGTCTAGTTATTATGGTCTGAATTGTATGCCCCCAAGATTCATATATTGACGTCCTAAACCCCAGAATGTACCTCAGACTGTAATGGTATTTGAAGATAAGATCTTTAAAGAAGTAATTAAGTTAAAAATAAGACCTTTAGGATGGGCCCCAATCCAACATGATTGGTATCTTTGTAAGAAGAGGAAAATTCGTGCAGGAGAGGAGGGACCGGGGAAGGACAGAGGGAGAAGGCGGCTCTCGGCAAGGCGAGGCGAGGGGCCTGGGAGGAACCACCCTGCCCACGCTGCATCTCAGACTTTCATCTTTAGAACTGGAGAAAATAAATCTCAGCCTTTTAAACCACCTGGTCTGTAGTACTTTGTTAGGCAACCCCAACAAACTAATATACACCAGTATTTTCTTCAAAGAAATGGGGAGGCAGGATGTGGGTTTAACTCCCAGTTTCTATGGTGGCTACTAGTAATTTGCAAACAGAATTTTCCTAAGTAAGGAATAAAAGTGGGGAATCTAAGGGCACAAAGATAATCTTAGACCTGACGAAAATAACTACTTTCCCTTGAGACTTACCCCGACTTTTATTTTTTAAGTCCCTGTATATACGTAGATACCTTCTTCCCCTTTGCCCACCCCTGTCTGCCTTTCTTCCTCTGCTAACATTTCACTCACCATCCTCCAGGGCGTCAACTGCGTTCTCTCCACAGGTGGCTGGGTGTGCTCATTAGGCTAAGACTACATCCAGCTACAGAGGAATGAGTTAACTAAAGACGTGGCTTGAGACTAACCGGAAAACTCCTTAACACCCAAGTCAGATGAGATACTGGCTAAGCAGGACACACAGCTAATTTCAGCTCCTTGTGGCTCACCCAGTCACATTACCTCATCACAGCAATGGCTCCTCTTTCACCATCGGTCAAAGGGCCAAGAGCAAAATCAGAGACCTAAGCCTCAACAGTCTCCCACCGCAGCCACGTGCCCCCGAGGAGCTGTGGGGTAAGTGGCTTTAAGCCAGCAGTCAGCCTTCCCTCTTTCCTGCCCACGAATCACCTCTCCTCACTTTGTTTGGATCTTAATGACCTCAACCCTTCACAAGAGGTTTGCCTCTTTCTTCCCCCTCCACACGAACACAAAATGGCAGATTACCTAATGAAATAAACATAATTTAGATGTGAAATAGAACGTATCTAGCAGTGTGTGTATGATGCCTTGTGTCTCATTGGCATGCACCAGATTGTACTAAATGGCAGGAATTTCCTCAGGGAAGATAACCTCCAGATACTGCTACAAAAGCTTTATTCCCCACACTCTGCAAATTATTTCATTTAAACACTGCTTGATATGACTCTCCGAGGAGAAGTGTGTTTTCCCAGATCCATTTTTAATTTGTTGGTGTGTATATGCATGTGTGCAGATAGGACCAGCCTCACAAATGCATTCGATTTCACAAATGATTCGATGCAGAGACTCTAAGCAAAAGCTTCATGGTGCAGAACCAGAGGCCGCAACCTGCTGTCTAAAACTAGAAAAATGACAAAATGCACATGGAATTCCTTCTCCCTTTGGAAAGGAAAAATAGGCAATCTTCAGTTGTCCATCTCCTAGGCTCCCATGCCCAGACACTTTCCATTTCCTTGGGAGACATCACTAAATATTTTGTTAAGCCTTTTGTGTGCGTGTGTGCAGGCACAGGTCCCACCATTCTTTCTCATAGTAGAAGACGGCCACATTTATTGATGCATTTCACTAAAGCAGGAGAAGCAATGCCAAGATGACAGAATCAGTTCTCATCAGCAGTGGGCAGTCCCGTGTCATGGGCCAGGGAAATAATTCACAGCATTCTTTTAACCCTTTGCTTCTTCCATTTGTTAACTTCTGCCGCTTTCTGAGTACACATAAAGGAAACAAAACCTTTACCGTCCTATTATGAATTTTGCAAATTTCATCACAGAAAAACTCACCTTTTGAAAGAACTTATAGGTTCCATTAAAGGATTCAAACACATTTGCCTCCTAGACAGAATTTCTTTACATAGTGCTCCAGAGAAGGGCTAACCCCACCACAAATGCTAAGGTGCACACACAGGCCCCCCGCTGGACATTGTCTCATTACCTTGGTTAACACACTTTAAACAATCATTTCAATATTAACTTAGTTTTCTTGTTTCTTCATCAGACCAAGCTAAAAGGTTGTGAGCCTCCTCTCACCCTTCCCCTAGTTTTCCTCTATTTCTCTCCCTATGTGGTGCCCTCCACGGTGGTGAGGTGACTGCCCTCCTCCAGCCAGCTCAGTTATTTGTTGACACAAGTTTGCCTTCTGGGGCATTATCAGCTTAATGCATAATTCAAACTCTCTTGCATGTGGCCTACACTCTTGCCTTATCCCTGGCATCCTGAGTGAAAGATAAGAAGTGTTTCCAAAGTGAACACTAAAGGACTTCCAAACATTAACACTGGCCCCCCCAACACCCTCCCATCCCTCAGAAAATTGCTAGCCTTGCAGTTCCCACATACCCTTACAAAGATTTTATACTGAGAACACAGGCCAAGAGATGGTCGAAAGTTTATAGCAAGGGGGAGCACCCATGAACCATTTGAATGAAGAGTTCTCTAAAAGTAAGGAAAAAAATCACAATTATTACCTTAAGCATCATATTCCAGACTGACAGTCAGATGTTTTCAGCAAAGCAATAGTTTCAATGTCTGCAATTCAAAAACAGAAAAATCAGCTTTAGACTTTTTGTTTCCAGTAGGGCAGGGTGGCGTGTATTTGTGGTGGAAAGGGAGAGAGGAGAATGAGGGGAAGAGGTCTCCATGGAAAAGGCTTCTTAACACGCAGGAGGGAAGAGAAGAAAGGAATCCAAAAAGGAAGGACCAGAAAGGAGAGAAAATGGAAAACAAAGAGAGAGTGAAGGATGGGGTGCAGACCAATTGAGGGAAGAAAAAGATAAGCCTCCGAGAAGAGGGGGCCGTAAGAGCGACTGTATTTGATTAATTCAGTCAGAATCAATTTGGTAAAATGGCTGGAGTGATTTTTTTCCCCTACTGAATTGACTGCTTTCTGATTGAATTGATTGGATTAACTTGTTATTTGTTATTTTAATGATGTGTAAAAAGAGAGAAAATGAGTGAATAAGCCCACCTGCAAATACTGTGATCCAGGTAACTTGTACACTGTGATATGAACACATTAACAATAGCATCAGCCCACGCGTGAGCATGGACATCTGTTTGTGCCTGTGTATGGCGATGTTGATTTTGCCAAGAAGTGCCATCAGTGACCCCCAGAATATTTACAAGCATGTATATATTTACTGTACACATATATACATATCATATATATTCTCAGTCTTGCTTCTATGGTCCCCAAATTAATTATCTTTTTGGAAAGCGGTTTGTTCTCAATAGAGAGTATGCTGTAGAGATGTACCAGAATCCTTTGTCAGCACCGATTTTAAAATTCAAGCTCACTCCCCCTGATATACTTACATCAAAGTCAAGACATAATACTAAAAATCAGAAGGTCACCAATGTCATTTGGACTTATTACTAAATACGGCATTCTAGCAGATGCTTTTTACATGCGTTTTGAGTCCACCAAGCAATAATGCCTCCCTTTTTTATAAACATAAAGACATGAATTATTAAAAAATTAAAGACATTTAGAATAATGGTCCTCCATACGCAAAGTATTTATTTCAACTTTCATCATTCATAGTTTATTGCATTGATTTTTTTTTCATCAGCTTACTTAGTATTAGGCTTGCACTGAACTCATCAATAAGAAATGAATTTTGGTAACTTTCAAATCCACTATATTATTTTTCCTTTTATTCGCAGTGAATTTTTCTTCCCTCAATGGTATTACTGCAATAAGTCAGTCATTATTTCTTTATGTTTTCCTTTCTTTCTTTAGTATTTCATTTCCCTTTACAGCACATCTTGTGATCACAAAGAAAACAGAGACACTTATTTCTTTTAACAGTTGAAATAGCTGCAAGTGATTTAGCTGTCATTTAATTTGATTCCTCTCCTCTGTCTGTGGAGAAATATGTTTAATGTACTGGAAATTATGTTAATAAGAAAAAGCATTATCTCATTTAATGAAATAAATATACAAATATTTCAAAATAAAATAAAGAGGCAATCTTCATGGAGGAAAAACGTCTCTTATGGTTTGCATAAAATAAACAAATGAGGAAAACTCATGAATACACTGAAACTCCAACAAAAATTATGCCTACATTCAAGCGGGGGGCAGGGGGGTAGTGGGAGTTTGTAAATGAATTCCTCACAACTTAATCAAATATTTTTTGAAAAATATAGACACATAATCAAGATCAAATTGTTAATTTTATATTTCTAATTACCTCAAGCAAAACTATTTCTTTTCCTGGAATACACACTAGGTTTTTGAAAAGTTTTCTTTGTATTTTTTTTTCTTATATCTCAATGGTCTTTCAATGATTACTATTGCTCAAATTAATAATTATCAGCAATCTCATTGAAAACATGACCAACAACCCATGTAACTATAAGGAAGGTTAGAATTCCTTTGATTTTGCTAATCAAAACAGAGTCAATGAACTCATTCCAAAGCTTTTATATATTAAAATTTATCTAATGCACAAAAGGTTAAATAAATATTGCTAGTGATTTGAGCTAAACTTGAAGCAATTATGTAATAAAAGCATGACCACAGTAACAGAAACACATAATTAGCAATTTAATTACTGGCATGAAGACAAGCTAAAGATGTCAATAAAAAAAAAAAAATCTTTCGTGACAAGCCGATTTTATTCTTTGCTGCAATTTGAGAGAAATATGCACCACTTGATGAACAAAACCACTTTTATACAAAACACCTATCCCTGCACAAACTGAAATCCATCCGATTCATAATATTTCTGATTTCATATCATTGCATAGTGGATCCCATTTTCTCCCATCTAGATTAAAACTTTCTCTTCTCTGAAAATACAGTATTTCCAGCCAGGAAATAAAGAACATTACTTTTTTTAATGAGTTAAAGTAGCAGGTGTTCTTTGTTTCAATTTCATTTTTCTCAGCTTCGATAATGCATTTGACAGCAATGCTTCCCTACAAATGACATTCCAAGTACCCTATCTTTTCTTATCTTCTAAATTTCAGTTGAGAAACACACATAAACCATCAAACATATTAAAAGGAGATAAGTACTAACTATACCAGAAATAATTATCTCTGTAGTTAGGGTTATAGGTGGGAGATAAAGGAGAAGAGTAAGTTGAGTTTATTATGAAATGGTCCACTTGTGTTTTTTCATTACAACCTCAAGTTTCAAATTTTTAAACAGTCCTGAACTATTTATCTGAAAGTGTTCAATGCATCCTTACCACCTTATCGGTCACTGGTATTTAACCAGTAGTGGAAAACAGATACCTGGATAGAACCAGACTGAAAGAAGTTTTCCATCTTGTGATGAAAAGTGAATCATCTTGGCTGTGTTCAATAGCCACTTGTACAAGCCCTGTACATGGAATGAAGTCATAAAAGGCAGACTTGCTAAGAAGGTTGGTTTATAAATACCGCTGGGGCAGGATAGAATACACTTAAAACAAACTCTAGCCAGTTAAGAACATAATAAATAACCCCTAATGCCCTTGCCTTTTATCGTGAACCAACTATATGTGATCATTTTAACATGTAGTTGCAATTAGATACCCTAACTAAATATTTCAGTGTTGGGAGAAGATATAGAATACAAACTCAAAATTTCTGAGGAAATTGACAATGCTTTAAAAATATTTTTTGTTTGACTGTAACCTGATAAAATCAAAAACAAAGAAAATACAGTAGAACCTCTCTAAGTTGACTGCCAAAGTGACTGTGACAAATTGGTCAACATACAGAGGTGGTCACATAAGGAACTAGCCCTAAAACTGATACATACATATGGTGCATGTTTGGTCTACACATATGAACATGAGGTCAACTTAGAGGAGGTCCGTGAAGGGAGATGGTAACTAAGGAGGTTCTACCATAATTGGGAGATGATTTTTTGGAGCCTCTTCACTATATGTGAATAACTAGAATCATTAACTTCCTACATATATTTAGATTAGAGTTCTCTCCTAAGAACAAAGAGCTCTCTTTTCCAGTTAGCTTTTGTTCACTTTTTATTAAATATCACCACCAGCTTCTAAGTTTCTGTCTTAACTGTAAGCCTAAACTTACAAGGATTTTTCAACTATAATCACCTGGACTTCAAACTCATCTGCTTTGCATACTTTTATAGTCCAGATACAAAGAATTGCCAAGTACTTTGTTATTTAAAACCAAGCATGTTGGTTTTAATTTATAAAACTCCATGGAAAATTTCCTGTATTAGCCATTATGGAAGCTGGCTAAGTTATGGTACTTGCCTTTGGGAAGCTTATAGTGTAGTTAAGAAGTTGGTAGACCCAAAGGTAATATTGCCTCATAATTCAAGTAGAGTTAGGATAAATAGCTATGAGCTGACCAAGTAAGTATAAGAAAGTTCATAGAATAAAGAGAACACAGAGTCTTTGTGAGTTGCTCTGTCTTTACAAGCAGGCAGAATTTTATAAAGCTTTAAAATGCATCATCACATTCGACCACAAGAGCTAAACAGTTCTGTCTGTGGGTGAAGAAACTGAGAGTGAAAGAGATTAAAGCACAAATGTATTAGAATGGGGATGCCATCACAGTTTCGTTGACTTCTAGGCATGACAAAAAAGCATGTAAGATGAAGAAATGACCAAGGGAGAAGGTCAAGTAGAGAAGAAGGGAAGGGCCTCATGCAGGCTGGGTAGGACAAAGAGGGATTGCTAACCTAGGAATAGCAGCAAGAGCAATGAAAGAAATATTGGTAATTTAAAAAGACAGGAGCAATGGATCATTGGAAAGGTAGGCAGCTAGTAGTCTTTAACAGTTTCTGAACAGAATGAAACTGAAAAGGTGAAACACAAAGGCATAAAGTAGATACTGTTGGTGGTCCACCTAGACTCCTTCTCCCAAGTACAGCCCTGCCCCTGCTGCTGGGAATGAGGGCAGCTAAGGGCGCCCAGCTGTGACCTTTTCTGCAGGATCATCCTCGGCCCAGCAGGGACTGAGAACAAATCACCTTAGAGACTAAAACTCTCTACTTTAACAACCCCCACATAAAAACTTGACATGGGCAGGAAAGAAAAACAAAAGCTACTTTCTTTTATTTGAGGAACATCCAATCTGTGGGGTAAACGGTAGCTACACTCCAGATGAGACCACAGGCCCTGCCCTCTTTCCTCACTCCTGTTCTCATCAGTGCACGCTTGGCTTAGGAAGACCAGGGAAGAGGAAGCAGTTAGTGGCTGCACTGTCTTCCTCTCCCTTGAGGAGGAAGAATGAACTTCAATGTCAACAACTGAGCAACAGAAACATTACCCGACTAGTCCAGAAACTAAACACTGCACAGGAAAAACAACCAGGACATGCATGTAGGCCACCAAAATGTGATTGTGCTTTCTTGTCTTTTTGGCTTTAATTATTCAAAGAATGAAATTTGGATGGCATCAGTGGGGACAAGTTTATAATTCAACCACTCTGGTCTGCACAGGAGGGAATGACGCCTCCATGTCAGGTGGATGTTTAAAAAAAAAAAAAAAAAAGGAATACTTTTATGAAAGTAACCCACCAGAAACCATTCTGGTGCTTCCATCCAAACCCCATGTGAGCTTCACAACTTAGTAAATCATTAACTTCCATTTCTTAAGGGGAATGTCCCTGCTATGTCTAATCAAAAACCCAATCCTAAATTTACTTCTGTACCTATTTAAACTGCAAAATGACAAATAAAAAATTATATAATACCAAGAAATCAAAACAAAACTGTAAATGTTTCTAAACATAATAATCATATTTCTCTTGCACCCCAACCTAAATACCACAGTATCTTGAGTCCTTATATAACACATAGATATTCTGTTGTACCCTTTAAAGAGACTAACCATTGTTTGTGTCTAGATCAGAGTTCCTCATTGTTCTCTCAAAAACTTCTTGTGTTATCTAAGGTGATGATGATTTGCCACAAAGGGGGAAAATGAACTTGCAGAATATAAATGAGTGCTTAATGAGCTTGAAGAAAGTAAATTCTAAGATACCTCATAACAGTTCTACTATATCGATGATATACAATGAGGGAGAGGAAAGATGGGAGAGTTGACCTGTGTGAGAATATGAAAATATAGTACCCAAACCACAAATCTTCATGAACTAATTTCTTTTTTATTTTTATTTTTATTTTTATTTTTATTTTTATTTTTTGAGAGAGAGCCTCAAGCTGTCACCCTGGATAGAGTGCTGTGGCATCAAAGCTCACAGCAACCTCCAATTCCTGGGCTTAAGCGAGTCTCTTGCCTCTGCCTCCCAAGTAGCTGGGACCACAGGCGCCTGCCACAACGCCCAGCCATTTTTTTTTTTTTTTTTGGATGCAGCCGTCGTTGTTTGGCGGGCCCGGGTTGGATTCGAATCCGCCAGCTCAGGTGTACGTGGCTGGCGCCTTAGCCTGTTGAGCCACAGGCGCCGAGCCATGAACTAATTTCTTAAAAACTATTTGCATCTAACAATCTCTCTCTTTTCCTATACACTGTATTAGTAACTACCTGATAGCTAATCTATCTTCCTCTTGTGTAGTTTTGTAACAAATTTATGCTCAGAATAAAATACCCTACTTGTGCAATGGGACTGGTTATTCATAAAAATGAATAGAGATGTCAAAAAAATGTTAAAATTCTTTAGTAGTGTTCTCAAACCTGAACAAGCTTAACTTAGGGAACCTAGTGAACAGATTCCTGCATCCTATCTCCAGCATCTCAAATTAAGATCTGAGGATGGGGCAGGAATCTTTTAGTTTAGAAAGCACTATACCCAAAAGCAATCTCAGCAGCAATAAAAATAAATAAATGGGACTTGATCAAATTTAAAAGCTTCTGCACAGCCAAAGAAACAATCATTAAAGTGAACAGGCAACCTACAGAATGTGAGAAAATATTTGCATGCTATTCATTTGATAAAGGGTTGATACTAGAATCTACAAAGAACTCAAGCAAATCAGAAAGAAAAATCAAACGACCTCATTAAAAAGTGGGTAAAAGACATGAACAGAAGCTTTCCAAAAGAAGATAAACTAATAGCCAGCAAACATATGAAAAAAAATGTTCAACATCTCTAATTATCAGGGAAATGCAAATCAATACCTAAAATCACTTAACTCCAGAAAGAATGTGTTTTATCAAAAAGTCCCAAAACAACAAATGATGATGCAGATGCAAGGAGAAAGAAAGGCTTATACACTGTTGGTGGGACTGCAACTAATACGTCTATGGAAGGTAGTATGGAGATTCCTCAAAGAACTAAAAGTAGAAATACCATTCCATCCAGCAATACTACTAGTGGATATTTACCCAAAGGGAAAAAGACACTTCATGAAAAAGACACATGCATTTGAATACTTACAGGAGTACAGTTCACAGTTGCAAAGACGTAGAAACAATCTGAGTGTCCATCAATACATGAATGGATTAATAAAATGTGGTACATGTATACCATGGAATACTATTCACCATAAAAAATGGTGAACTAATACCTTTTGTAACAACCTGGATAGAACTGGAGACTATTTTTCTGAGTGAAATATCATAAGAATAGAAAAACAAACACCACATGTACTCACTATTAGATTGGAACTAATCAATTAACACTTATCTGAACAAATAGAAATAACACTTATGAAATTCGAATAGGCAGGAGGGGAAAGGAGGAGATGGGTAAATGCACACCTAACAAGTGCAATGCACGCTGGATGATGGGCATATTTATAATTTGACTAAAACAGTACAAAAGCAATCTATGTAACCAAAACATTTATATTCTCATGTTTTTCTGAAATTAGAAAAGAAATAGTCCTCCTTTAGCCTCAGGAATACATTTCAAGTCCCCCAGTGGATGCCTAAAACTATGGATAGTACCAAACTCTGTGTTTAATTTATAAGTTTGTCACAATACGATATTAACAACTAATAATAAAATGAAAAAAATTTAAATATATATTTCAATAGATTTGGGAGTAAAACAGAATACTCTCAATAATATACTACAATTTAGAAGGTTATTAAAAAGCACTATGGGTGATTCTGTAGCCAAGAATACTTGATTCTGCAAGCATCTATAAACCAGATATTGAATAACCCCTGGCAAATTCACAGTACCCTTTGAAGCACCTTTGTAGGAGGTGTTTCCTGTCCACTAAGTGTTGACTATACTGAACTTGAAATATAACAACCATCATCTCCTGAATAGATGCTGCCCCTTAAGTTAATTTATAATATCTGAAGATCAGACGTAGTTCTTACACCAGTTTTCAGAATAGATGCTCATCGTGTACAGTGATGGATTTAATAACTGAGTAACTTTTGGCTAAAACACACAAGTTAGCTAAGAATAAACAAATTTGTTGCTAACTTATTTTTCCTCAAAGTAAAAAACCAAAATATTAAAAGAGTATATTTCACTTCTATGTGGGATGGGGTAATCCCTCTTCTACATCATGTAGAATACATAATTATACATAAAAACTCAGTTTTTCTTATTTCTGCTGATTTCCTAAGCAATTGGAATCACTAAAATCAACTCTAATCCTAATGGCAATGATAACAATGAAATAGGCAGGCCTTAAGACATTTAAATGTAAAGGCAAATTAATATTAAATGTTTCCCCTAAAACGCTAGCCCTGGGACAAGCATAATGAAGCTCAATTACAAATGCCTTGTATACTTGTGGGTTATGTGAAGAGAGGTGTCATGAAGAAAGGTGCTTTTTAAAAAGAAACTTGAATCTAATCCAGCAGAGATTTGGCAGACAACATATTTAAAAGGTTGGGAATACTTGCAGAAATTGATTCATTCACACTGTTGTGAATCATTTAGCACACACTTCAAAGAGAGTTTAGTTTCTTATTCTCTGCCTCCCACTTCCTGAGAAAGGCTGTTCATCAAAATGAAGACTCATCCTGCAGCCTTGGGAACACGACAAAGGGGTGAGCATGAAAGAACACCATGGGGAACACTCTTTTTCCACGAAGGGCAATTCAGGTTTTGGGGGTTGTGTTTTTATTTGTTTGTTTAATGCAATAGTTTCATATATTAACATGCAGATTCTCAGGCTGGTGTCATCATTATTGTTACATAAAAAGAAAAGCAAGTCCCCTATCTTGGAAATACTCCTGAATGTGCCTAAATTGAAAAGTACACAATCCATTTCACTTAAATGTAGCTCTCCTCAGACTTATAATAGGGTAAAAGACAGCAGTACTATAAGTTCTCTAAGTTAAATGATTATAAGCATCCTTCTTTGTGAAAATCTTATAATTATAAAAGGAAATTAACATTTTTCTTCAAAGAAAAAAGTTTAGATGCCATTTTAATACTTTAAAAAAATAATAATAATGGTGGGGTCAGAGCAAGATGGCGGACCAGAAGGATTGCTCAGCTGAGCTCACTTAGAATGACTGGGGGGAAAGAAAGAACCCAGCATTACCTGGCATGGGGACCTTATCCAGAGTCATAGGTCAGGGGGCAGGTGGAGGAGGTGGTGAGGTGGATGCAGCATATGATCCAGAGTGGTGGAAATATGATGAATTAGGCAAGTGACTACAACTGACTGGGATTGGCTGGCCTCCCACAGAGGCCTGGGACAGGAGAAAGCCTTTCTGGAGTTTTCAGTTGTTGGGGCAAACTATGTATTGAGTGGAAACCTTGGAAGAGTGGGTGAACTTGAACAGTATACAGCAACCAGATTTAAATGCCATTTGGAGTGGACTTGCCATAGGTTTTGTGGCTGGTGAAACAGCCATACTGAGAAGATCTCTGTGGCGGGGGGCTGCCATTGTGGGAAGGTTGAGAGGTCTTAGCAGGGGCCTAAAACACAACTGTCTTAATTCCACCTGCCAGGATAAGAACTCAACTCTTAGGAAAGGCTGAGGAACTCCTGCACCCCATGGGAACTAGAATCAGGGGGCACTGTGAGACCTGCCCCTGAAGTATTTTGGTGAGCTTTAAGATCCCAACCTGGCAGAGTCTGAATGCTGAGGAAATAATCAGGCAATCACCAAAGGAAACTAAGTTTGAAATAAGGATCATAGTGGTTGTTGGCTGTGATGTCACACAGCACCACCTGGTGTCCCAAAGAAATAGTGCAATAGGCTCAGCGCCTGTGGCTCAATGGGCTAAGGCGCCAGCCACGTACACCTGAGCTGGCAGGTTTGAATCCAGCCCGGGCCTGCCAAACAACAATGATGGCTGCAACCAAAAAATGGCCGGGCGTTGTGGTGGGCGCCTGTAGTCCCAGCTACTTGGGAGGC
>CAUYRH010140770.1:0-11166 GCA_963574655.1 Perodicticus potto
GCTGTCCTCCCTGTGGGAGGGGCCGGCTGCCCCTCCGCCGTTCAGGGGGAAACAGTTTACAGCAGTTTCCGTGGTTATGAACTATATTTCAAACACAACAATCCACCAAATCGCTGTGCATTGCCAAGTGCTCATCCACTCTGACAATTCACTCGTCGAAAGGTCCAGTACTCCCTCCCTCTCACCTGCTGACTGGAGAGTGATGAACTACGGAACCGTCACCGCTGCCATCCTCTTTTTCTTTTTCCACATGTCAAATTCTGAGGATTCTAAATGATATATGCTTCATCCATAAATACAGTATGTTTAGTATCTTAGTACTGACAGATATCTGCTGAGGTACACATTTTGTACATTTAATTATGGTGGTTCCATATGAAGACACAAGGAATTAACAATCATAGGTAATTTTAAAAGAGTCAAATTTAAAAGAATTTAAAATAGCATTTAAAATTATTATTCTATATATATATTCCCCAACACAGAATTTCTTGTTCATATGAGTAAAGAGAATTGAAAGAGAAATAATTTTTTAAGCTTAAGTACTAATATAATAAAATTTCAATTTTAACTAGGTGTTAAAATTGTATCCATAAGCAGCAAAGATTAAGAGCATCAAACAGCTTTAGAAAGCAACTGTTGCTGCAAATAAATAAAGGTCATGTCAACTTCATCCCAATAAGGCTTAGAAAACTCCCACAACCCCTTTATGTTTTAAACCCTGGTAGTGGAGGATAAAAACACAACAAAACAATTAGCAAAATGAAAGGAAACCACCACCATGCCTTCACTAAGCCATTCATGCATTCATCAATTGCTGAGTGTCTACTAAACTACATTATTCAAACGCCAACTACTAAGCCCAAGGATTTCACAGCCTGGAATAGTGTTTCTGGTAATGCATTTGGTTTTTGTCCTTAATGTCACTGACATTAACCCTGCTGCCCTTGTGTTCCTAATAACAGAAAAGAAGCAGCGATCCCTAAAAGCTTGAGATGAGTTAAAATTAGTAAGGAAAAACTTATGATGTTAAAAGCATCATTTCTTTATAAATTCTTACATTTGCCCAAATTAAAATTTAAAGGTCCCAAAGCTCATCAATCGTGTCAGTCCTGTTACTACAAGCTTTCCAATCACTTATATCCTTATATTCACAGACTTTCAAGACAGATGATTTGAGACCACTCTGTTCACTGTTTCTAAATGGCACTTGGGGATCCCTGAGAGGTTAAGTGACCCACACAAGTCACATAACAAAAGTAATAGAAAAGTCAAGACTAAAACTCAAAAGTCCTGATGCTCAGTTAAGTGCTCTTTTCATTAGGACATGCTGCCTCTAACCAAAGAACTCTTTACAATGAATAAGACACAAACCAAACAGGTTAGGAGGAAACACAATATCTTATATTTAAGTTATCAAATAACTATTTTCATAATTATTCTCTCTTGGCTACTAGTGTTTCTTTGACTTTATTTTAAAAATTTCATTTGTTTGTTTTGTTTTTGCTCATTTTGAGTTGAAGTTTCAGTTAATGATGCTGTATTAAGCTATCTACATCTGTGTAACAAATTAATACTATCTCTGAGCCTTAAAGCAATACACATTTGCTCTCTCTCAATTCCCATGCATGACTCAAAAGTCCAGACACTGGACCCAGTTCCACTCTTCTGCTTAGGGTTTCACAAGGTTGCAACCAAGATGTCAACTGAAATACATTCCTATAGGTAGGCTTAAGTAGGAAAAAAATTTATTTCCTAATTCTTGTTAGTGGGATTCATTTCCATGTGACTGTATTACTAAGGTCCCCATTTCTTTGTTGGCTGCCATCCAGGGATCACTCTCAGCTCCTAGAGGCTGCCCTCAGTTCTTGGCTATATGACCCGCTCACAACATGGCAACTGATTTTTCAAAGCCCACAGGACAATCTCTGACCCTTTGAGTCTTTTGTAAAGGTCAGGCTCACACAGGATAATCTCCCTTTTGATTATATTAAAGTTAATTTGTAAGAGACTTTAAATACATCTATAAAATCACTTTACCTTTTCCAAAAACCAAAACATAATCATGGGAGTGAAATCCATTATATTCACTGTTCTCAACCACAATGAGGAAGAGAGTGATTATACACCAAGGGGCAGGGATCTTGAGATGCCAAGAGAAAAAATCAACAGTAAGACAGTAAAGAAAGTCACTGAAATTATATGCCTTCAATTTGTCACCTTAGAATTAGATTTTTATCTCTTAGAGAGGCAGCTATAGTATAGTGATTAAGAACATAGGACTGGCTCAGTGCCTGTAGCACAGTGGATATGGTGCCAGCCACATACACCAAGGGTGGTGGGTTTGAACCCGGCCCGGGCCAGCTAAACAACAATGACAACTGAAAAAAAAAATAGCCGAGTGTTGTGGCAGGCACCTGTAGTCCCAGCTACTTGGGAGGCTGAGGCAAGATAATCAGTTAAGCCCAGGAGTTTGAGGTTGCTGTGAGCTATGATGCCATGGCACTCTACCAATGGTGACAAAGTGAGACTCTGTCTCAAAAGAAATACAAATTAAAATGGGATGCCAATTTTGCATGCCTAATTAATAGAAAAAATTAAAATGCAACACGGTAATATGTATATTGTATATAAAACTTTGTTCACACTTGCAGATAGCACTCTTTCCTCTAGGATTTTGCTGACAGTTTCTAAAATTATCTAAAAAATGGGCGGTGCCTATAGCTCAGTGGGTAGGATGCCAGCCACATATACTGAGGCTGGCAGGTTTGAATCCAGCCCGCGCCAGCTAAAACAAGGACAACTGCAACAAAAAAATAGATGGGCGTTGTGGCAGGCGCCTGTAGTCCCAGCTACTTGGGAGGCTGAGGCAAGAGAATCACTTAAGCCCAAGAGTTGGAGGTTGCTGTGAGCTGTGAAGCCACAGCACTCTATTAAGGGTGACACAGTGAGACTATGTCTTAAAAAAAAAGAACATAGGACTGAATCACTTTATCATTTACTAGCTGTATGATCTTGGGCAAGTTACTTAATCCCTCTGCATGCCTTAGTTTCCTTATCCACATAACTGGGATATTAATGAATTGTAATGAGGACGAAATGAAACAGTAACTAGTATTTATTGAGATCTTACTATATTCTAAGGGTTCATCTATGTCCTTTACATTTATTAATTAATTCAATCTCCACAAACTCCGTTATTATCTCTATTGTACATATGTAGAAAGGGAGGAACAAAACTGGTTCAAGGTCACATAACTTATGTTTTTTTTTTTTTTAGAGACAGAGTCTCATTTTGTCACCCTTGGTACAGTGCCATGGCTTCATGGCTCACAGCAACTTCCAGCTCCTGGGCTTAGGCCATTCTCTTGTCTCAGCCTCCGAGTAACTGGTACTACAGGCGCCCGCCACAACGCCCAGCTATTTTTTTGTTGCAGTTCAGCCAGGGCTGGGTTTGAACCCGCCACCCTTGGTATATGGGGCCGGCGCCCTACTCGCTGAGCCACAGGCACCGCCTCAAGATCACATAACTTTTAAATGTGAGAGCCAAGTTACAACCAGTTAGTTCCTACTTGCTTAACCACTGTGCATGGAATGTTGCCTGGCACGTAAGTATCAGATATTTTAATTCCTAGTAAGCCAAACTTTGAGAGAATAGTATCACCTAAAAATTGCACTTTAAAATAATAATCATCTAAGAATGATTAAGTCAGTGCCAAATACTGAGAGAACATTAGTCCCAAAAGTGTAGCTTCTTTAATGAGCAAGAAGTGGACCCATGACATTTCAAATTTACTTCAACTACTTCCCTGAAATAACCAGGGTTGAATGAAAAGTTAGGGAAAGAAGCTCCACTGCTACTCTCATTTCTGATAGGAAAACAGAATAAGTTGGAAACCAGATTGGATCTGGGAAAATCTCCATTCTATTGTTTGCTGTTTCATAGGCTGGAAACAGAGACAGGCAGGCTTGTGGCAAGTCCCCAACTAGAGAAAGAGATCACTCATTAGAGGGCCTGCTATTTTCCAGGCTCAATAATAACAGCGGTCTGGAATTATCAGTGGTTCAATTAAGGTGGAGGTTATTAGAAAAATGTTTTCATTTTATTTTGGATTTTATAATTGAATAGCAAGAATGAAGCAGTTTATCATAATTAGATGTGTTTAAGGAAAATTCAGGCATTATATATATATAATTATATATATATTTTATATATTTATATATATATATATATATTTTATGGGCAAATAGGGAACAGACTGCAGAGATCTAGGAGGAATGTTTTCACTTACAGGTGAGAAATTTGAAGTTGCCATGTGGAGTTTTATGGAGGTAAGAGCTAATACTGTGCCACCTATCCCTTTATTGGCTCTTAGCTTTAAATTCATGCTTGAGTACTTGCTAAGTGATAGTGGATTGGATTCTTTAAGCATTATCCTTTATGAGTACAATGTTGGGTTTCTGTCAATAGGAGGCACTGGAGGAACACTCTAGGGAGAAGAAGGCTTCTCTTCCAGGTTCCTATGGACTTTGTTTTACTTTTTCTTGCATATGCTACAAGGTCCATCAGCAGTGCATGTGAATGGGAACATTGGTAGTGCTCTGCCCCAGCTATATGCCCAGAATATGCAGTCCCTTAGTGACCCTGCAGCCTCAGCCTGTGCCCAGGAACCACCATCCTGAAGCTATCACAACACATTCTTGAGACCTCTTACCCATAGCAGCCTCCCAACTTGCACCGTGTGCCCTTCCACTAGCATCCTGTGCCTATATCCTAGAAGGTTTTTTCCCCTCATTTGGTAACTGAGGACAAGTTTAGGTCTAGGCAACCCAAAGAAGCTGCTACCACACCTTCTTGGCCTTGGGGAGAGTGTTCCACCTATAAGATATCCTTCCTCAGGTCCTCTCCTTCAGTCCTCAGACATGGCTTAGGGTTATCTTTACATCTTTACAGGTCCTCTCCTACCTTAATTTAATAATTATTTATATCAGATTTCCCTTGTTTAAGTTACTGTATGATTTTTGTCCCCAGACAGATTCAATTACCTTATAGAAGAAATTTTTACATTTATAGTGAGTACAACAGTACTTTAACAAATCTAGTATCAATCACACATAGCATAGTCTCAGATGAAAGTAGTCCTCCAATTTATTACTTCTAATGGCCACACTGCTTTCTAATGTTTTTGTTTATCACTAAAGAATTAAGGCATTTAGACCATAAAAGTCACAGATACTCCAAACCCCCAACTTAATTAGAAAGCCTAATTTTGGTTGTTCATAGCTAGTAAGTGCCGTAATGGGGTTAGAACACTAAATCTTTCAACTCTCAGACCAATGATCTTTCAATATTACCCTCACTTGCCTCCCTAACAAAAATGAATATTACTGTTTGAAGACAAGTATTATACTCTCAGAACTGGTCTGAATATGAAAGCATTTTGCAATGTATAATGTGTTCAGCAAATGTAATGTTAGCAAGAACATTCATATAAATATACTGCCTTACATAATGTCTATCTAAATCATAATAAGAAACACTAAAACCAGATTACTTTACTTCTTCATGTAGGCCACATTCCCTTTAGCATATATGGATTTTCTTTTTGTCCCAGGAAAGGCAAACGTTTTCTACCTCTGTCATGTTATATCTGGATTTCTTCTTTTTCTTTTTCTGTGTGGGACTTCAGTTGTGGAAAAGTTAATTTATAGTTAAAATAATTTACAATGCAATTAACCACCAAACTGTCAAAACCTGAAAATAAGGTAATACAACACTCAAGAAACCAATGGCTGACTAATAGTGTTAGCATTCCTCTCTAAGTTCACCAAAAAGATAGTAAAAAGGGTTAAGATAGAAAGGTCACTAGAACTTTGAAAAAATAAGCATCTCATGTTTTCCATTTACAAAGCTTAGAATTCATGTTTTAATGAGATTGAACATAATTTTTTTTTTTTGTTTAGATGCTACAATAAAGATCTCAACGATAACAACAACAACAAAAAATCAATTTGCCTTTAGACCAAGATCATGGCTTTAAGAGAAGACAACTCTGGGATATAGCTGGCAAAAGCTTCCTTTTCATAGCATCAGGGACCTTCTGAAGATCAGTACAATTATTTTCAAGGATTTTTGAGTAGCACTATTTTCAAGAAATCTCTAAAGATAAATTATTAATATTAATACAACCACTTTTATTTCATTATGGGCATGATGCTACCTTAGCACTTAAATACATCCACAAGGTTTTGGGTGATTAGAAGAGGAAAGCTATGCTTATATAAATGATATGATATAGATGTCAGGACAAAAACTAAAATGAGCTCTTCACTTTCTTCCCCAGGCTCTTCCTTTACATCTAACTGTTGGCTGTGTGCAGTTTAAGCTACTTCTAGTTTGGATAGCAGAGATAATGATAATCTCAGTACAGATGCAGTTTAGGAGTAAAGACTTCATAAATTTAAAGAAAGGAAAAAAATTACACAGGATGCTTATGAAATAAAACAAATACTTAACAGGCCAAAATAAGCTTAATTAATTATAAAACCTAAGTAATGAAAGAAAAAAAAAACTCAGCTTGGAATAAAAAGAGGGTAGAAAGGGTAAGGAGAGAGAGAGAATGTAGAGAGAAAAGAGAAGAGAGTATTCTTGAGAGTGCTTAGTAAACTGGAAAGTATTATATAATTAATGATGATCTTAACATTAAAATAGGCATTTTCTATATTTAGTCTTCCTGCATGTTTACAATATAATAAAGTAAAAAGCAAGTGTCATATACAAGGTTCCTGCGTTGGTTACTGTAAAAGGTGTTTTTAAGTTTTGAACAATCTGATTTAAACGACATGACCTTAATGATTACGCCTGGCCTGGGATTTCCATGAGTTTAATCAAAGCTGACAAGTGTTCCAGGCTCAAAAATGACAGTAGCAGGGCTGTTAACAAGCAGAGGAAGTCTGCTAAAGCATAAGATCTGAAATGGCTTCTTGGGAGTGCTTATCACTCCAGATTCAAAGGCTGTAGTGAAAGGTGGAGTGGGGTGAAAGTACAGAACTGAAGAAAACTTCAGATTCTGTAACTGTTTACTATATAAAACCAGGACCTGTGTAGAGCTAAACAGATGGGCTCTAAACATGCCAGAGAATGTATAGTCTGGGAGAATGCCTAAAGGAGAGGGAAAGACCAGATCCATAGTCAAACATTGTACTTTTTATTTTTAGTCAATAATCACTCACATATATTCTACATTGATTACCTATATTGCCTTTTGTCTCTATGGTTGCACTCTGTTGCCTGTTCTATTGTATTAATGGCAAATTCCAAGTAAACCCAATCTGTTCAGTTATCTTTTACTCATCCTCACATTTCATATTAATAGCTATCCCTGCCCAATACTGCAACCAAATTCCCTTTATATCAGCCTTTTTGTCTTCATAGCCCACTACTCTCTGATTTTAAGCAGAAACACTCCCTCCAATTTTAGAGATGAGAAAAATGAACAGAAAATCTGGCCTAAGGAGTTTTCAAGTCCCTTGCCTATTTTGCCACATGGTAAAATTACCCATTAAAAGGCACTTGAATTATAAATGTACTAGTATAAATATACACTTTTATATTTTTTCATTATAAAAGCATCTAAACTAATTGAAAATAATTGGGAAGATACCTGAAACTAAAAATAAATCAGCTATTATCTTACCATGTAAATATAATAAATAATATCGAATATTCTCATTTTAAATTTACAACAGTGATGATTCATTCCCTGTTGTTTTTAATCTGGTTTTTACTAAACATTATGACTTAGAATCTTTTCTTTAAATTGGCAAATGCGTATCTTAGGCGTATTTGTAAATAAAACTTTTAAATTGGGTGGAGGCAAGATGGCCAACTGGAGCCAGCTTTCCATAGAGACTCCTGTCCATAAGGAGAGATAAAGGACAGAAGTTTACTAAGTAAGCTGATGGTTTGGAGCTGAGCCAAGAGAGAAGGTTGAAGAATGCACATCAACCCTGCTGAGGCAAGCTGTGACCCCAAGGAAACAAATAATAGGTACAAATTCCATCGCCAAACGGACGGGAGTCCCCTCCCCCATGAGAATGGCTGGCAATATACTCAATACAAACAAGCAAGCAGAGTTCAGATCTCCTCTTATTTTATCCCATGGGAAAGACCCTCTAAAAACTGCAACTCCTTCCTTAGAGAGGACTTAAAAATGTGCCTTGACATTCTCCCGTCAGACATAAAACTGTATATACTCTCTACCTGCAATTCTGAACTCCCAGCACTCTCCCCCTGACTCTCACCCTGAGGTCTGGAAGCCTGTCCCCCATGGAATCCAGATTCCTGGGCATTTTCTTGAGAGGTGTGGTCAGGGGGTGGGCTGTTGCTAGTCTGTGCTGATTCTGTGGCATGGGAGTAAGGAGAAGACAGTGAACGGAGGCTGAGGGAACCCTATGGAAATGGAAAGGCGGTGCCCCATGGCATTGAGCAGTAGCAGTGGCAGTGGGAACAATAGGGCTCACACCTCTGGGGATATTTTGAAGAGACACTCCCTGCCTCTCTGGGCAACCAGAGGAAGCAGGGCATCCTCTCTGATCGCACCCACTGGTGGAACAGATCTGGGACGGAAATGTAGGCCCTGTGAGTAAAGGGTATGCCTGAGGCAGTGCCGGCTTGGGCAGAGCGCAGGGACTAGACTATGCATGTGCAGAGATGGCATACTCCATACTCCCAGGGCAGAGCTAAGCCAGGACTGCTTTAGAGAGCCCTTAAGACACACCCGGCCCTCAGGGGATCATAGCTGAGACAAAAGCAGGCGGGAAACCAAAAACTGAGTGTGAGCTCTAACCATACCCCTCACAACACAGACTGCAACTGAGACAGATACCCCAGCTCCAGGCAACGGCACAGAACGGGGCTTAGTGGCAGTTTCAGTGAACTCAAACAGCGTCTGATCAGCAGGGGAATATAGTTGGGACAGAAACAAATTCTGCAAAACTGTTCTGTTCTGTTAGCAACATCGGTTGGGGTGGGGCTGGAACTGAGTCAACTGCCTCAGCCTCCATTAAGCACCTGAGGTTGTCAGGCCTCACTTCCCCCTGCAGGATAGTGGCAGAGACTGGCGGCCTGGCCAAGGAGACATAGATCTCTCTATGACTCAGGCAGGCACAAAAACCTGGAGAATCAGCTCATTGGAGGGAACTGGGTCCCCTGTGGGGTTACCAGTGACTGGGTATGACAGAGGTGCAAGGTGGGGAAGAAGGCATCAATCTTCCAAGACTAATTCATTTGTTGAGTGGGTCCTTCTGACCTCACGGAGCAGTGGAGTGAGTCATTCTTGAGCTGCCAGCAGACCCCTGCTATCTAGTTGCCAGAGACATTTTGACCTCTCCCACCTGAGACTGGTGCTGACTGAGACAATTGATTTGGACCTCTTGAACTGGTCCAATCACCCGAGGACTATCCAATGTGGTACCCTGGGTGTGTGGTTGTGGGAATGTTTGATTTTCCCTTTCCAGTTGTTGCCTGTGGGAGGCGGGGTGACTTAATTGCTGGTATTTCTCCACAGCTGAGACTTCACCTCAGAGTAACTGATTCATTAGGGTAGGACAGAGACCAGCTGAAAACAAGACAGAGCCTCTTAGCTCCACCACACCAAGAAGATCCCCAGTGTCTCAGGCCACAGCACTGTATGGGTCCTTTGCAAAGCACTAGGGGAAAAGGGACAGACACCAGTCACAGCTCTTGGGCAAACATCCGGTTAATCACTACTCCAGGAGCTCCCAACCCATTTTCACCTTATCTGCTCATCTAGCCAAATGGTGTAAAATAATCATGGGGCAGAATCAGCAGAAAAGCTCTGGTAACATGAATAACCAGAGTAGATCAACTCCTCCAAGGAACGACGTGGTGGACACAACTGAATATCCCATTCATAAACAGATGGCTGAGATGTCAGAAATCGAATTAAGAATTTGGATTGCAAATAAGATTAATAGAATGGAGGTAAAGTTGGAATTAGAAATTCAAAGAGCATTTCAAAAGTTGTCTCAAGAATTTAATGAATTCAAAGACAAAATCACCAAAGATATTGACACACTGAGATAAGAACTTGAAGCCCTCAAAGATCTGAGAAATACAGTAGAATTCCTCAGTAACAGAATGGAGCAGGCAGAAGAAAGGATTTCTAACATTTAAGACAAAGCTTTTGAACGCAAGCAGTCAAAGAGGAAGAGAAGTGGAGATCAAAAACAGATCATTCTCTCAGAGAGCTCTGGGATAAATGAAAGAAAACTAATATTTGTGTTATGGGAATTCCTGAAGGCAACGAGGTGGCTTTGAAAGGCACAGAGGCTCTTCTTCATGAGATAATGAATGAGAACTTTCCAGACATGCCAAGAGATTCTGAAATTCAGATAGCAGACAGTTTCAGAATCCCAGCCCAACTCAACTGGAATAAGACATCTCCCTAGACACATTATGATTAACTTTGCTAAAGTTAAAATGAAGGAGAAAAGTCTGCAAGCAGCCAGATGGAAGAAAACCATAACCTACAAGGGGAAGAATATTATAATGACTGCAGATCTCTCTGCTGAAACCTTTCAAGCTAGAACAGGGTGGTCATTGAACTTTAATCTCCTAAAACAAAATACCTTTCAACCCAGGACTCTGTATCCAGTGAAACTGAGTTTCATTTATGATGGAGAAATTAAATACTTTAATGACTTTCACATGTGGAAGAAATTTGCCATCACTACAACAACTCTCCACGATATTCTTAGACCTATTCTCCATAATGACCAGCGTAATCCTCCACCACAAAAGTAAACTCACTCAGAAACTTTTGATCAAATTCCAACTTTCACAATGGTAAAAAGATCAAAAATGTCCACTGGACTTTCGAAAAACTTGACACCCAAAATACTACTAGGCTTACCAATATTCTCAATTAATATGAATGGCTTATATTGCCCTGTAAAGACACACAGGTTGGCTGACTGGATACAAAAATTCAGGACACATATCTGCTGCATATAAGAATCTCATCTTACCTTAAAAGATAAATATAGACTCAAGGTGTAGGGATGGTCATCTATATTCCAGGCAAATGGAAAACAGAAAAAAGCAGGTGTTGCAATCTTATTTGCAGATACAATAGGCTTTAA
>CAUYRH010140776.1:0-26496 GCA_963574655.1 Perodicticus potto
AGTAATGAGAAAGTCTCTTGAATGTTATCGCAATCAGGTTGATGAAAATATCTCCGATTGTATCTGAAGCCCGCACACTGTACCCCATGATTGAATTATTGTACACAGCTATGATTCAATGGAAAAAAACCCAAAACTTTCTCAGCAAAAAAATAAATAAATAAAATAAACTGAGGTAAAATTCATGTAATGTGAAGTTAATCATTAGCCCTTTTTAAGAACATGAGTTGGAGGCATTTAGGACAACTGCACTGTTGTGCAGACACTGCTCCATCTAGTTCTAAGACATCCTGCCCCATTAAGGGGTCACTTCCCAATCCCTTAGTCCCTTATCCTTGGCAACCACTGGAAAGCTTTCTGGCCCTGTGGATCTGTCCATCCTGGATATTTCATGTTAATGCGACCCTGTGACATGCAGCCTTTTGTGTCTGGTTTCTTTCACTTAGAGATGTTTGTGGGGTTAATCCACGTGGTAACAAGGATCAGGTCTTCCTTCCTTTTCATGGGTTCCCTAATCTTTAAAATGGGGGTGGCCAGGAGCATACAGATCTGGTGGGAGGGAAGGAAGCAAGGGTTTATGTGGGAGGTGATCCAGGGAATTCAATGCAACAGCTTGGGTGGTGTTATTGTCCCCATTTCACAGATGAGACAATGAAGGCTCGAGCAGCTGAGTAACGGATATTACATTACACCTGATAGATTTATTAAAGCTTTTTGAAAGCCCTATCTTCTAAGGCCAGTAAGTGAATTGAAAACATTCACCTTCGTTAGTAAGCCTAAAGATATACATGAAAATAAATATAAGCCTTTTACATATACCATATTGGTAAAGTTTCAGAAAATAATAGCCTGGGTTCAGTGGCTCACATCTGTAATCCTAGTTCTCTGGGAGGCCGAGGCAGGAGGATCACTCGAGCTCAGGAGTTCGAGAGTGAGATACAGCCTGAGCACGAGTGATATCCTATCTCTACTAAAAAATAGATAACTCAGCTAGATTTCGTTCCAGCTATTCTGGAGACTGAGGCAGGAGGATTGCTTGAGGCCAGGAGGTTGAGGTTGCTGTGACCTATAACTCTACCCAGGGTGACAGAATGAGACTTTGTCTCAAAAAAAAGAAAAGTGAGTATTTGGGAAAATACAGAGACATAAAGACTTCTACTCACTGTAGGTAGAAAGATACATTGGTACTTATTTATAAAGGGCAATATATAATATGTATCAAAAACTATAAATACCAAGATAATAACAGTGGTTGTCCCTAGGAAACTGATTTAAAGAATATTTTTAGTGTTCTTCTTTATGTGTCTTTGATTTTTCTAATTTTCTGTAACGAACTTGTCATTTTTATGAAAGAAATATTTTTATTTAAAAACATCCATTAAGTTCTTTTTATAACTATATATTGGCAGCTCTTGGATATTTTTAGGGTTCCATATTTTTCAAGTTTATTTTTTGAATTAAAATACAGTCAAACTGACTTTATTTTTTGCTGTAAAGTTGTATGGATTTTAACACATGTATAAATTTGCACAACCACCACCACCATTAGGATCAGAACAGTCCCACCACCTCAAACAATTCCATCTCAAATAATTCCTTTGTGCTATCGCTTTGTCATCAGACTTTCCCCTCAGTCCTAACCTCTGGCAACTGCTGATCTGTTTGTTGTCTGTCACTTCAGTTTCTTTTTTTTTTTTTTTTGAGACATAGTCTCACTTTGTTGCTTCCGGTAGAGTGCAGTGGTGTCACAGCTCACAGTAATCTCAAACCCTTGGGCGCAAGTGATTCTCTTGCCTCGCCTTCCTGAGTAGTTGGGACTAATGGCCACAATGCCCGGCTCATTTTAGAGATGGGGGTCTTGATCTTGCTCAGGCTGGTCTCGAGCTCCTGAGCTCAGGTAATCCACCAGCCTCAGCCTTCCAGAGTGCTAGGAGTACAGGGGTGAACCACCGCACCCTGCCTAGTTTTATATTTTTGAGAATGTCATGTAAATGGAAGCGTGCAGCGTGTAACTTTCTGAGACCAGCTTTTTTTCTTCTTTATTAAAGGGACCACTTAGCCTGAGTCCTCTCCCTCTAGCTGTCCCAAAGGAAGAGAAGAATGGTCATCAATTGTAAATGGCAGGTGCAGCAAAGTGACATCAAGAGCTGGCCTGAGGCTGAGGGGAGAACGCTGCACGAGAAACCGCCGCCGCCTCCTCTGCGTGGTCTCTGTTGCTCTACACTTTCCGAGAAGCTTCTCCAATAATGAATGAACTATGGAAGTGATCCCTGGAAGTACAGTCTTTGAGACTGGCTCCTTTCATTCAGTCTGGTACTTTCAAGATCGATGCAAGTTGTTGGCATCACCCATAGTGTGTTGTGTTCCTTTTCGTTGCTGAGTGCTGTGGATGTACCATGGTTTATTTCTCTATCTCCCATTGAAGGACGTTTCCCGTTTTTGGCAAATATAAGCAGAGCTGCTATAAACATTCATATGTTTCTGTGCAAACCATTTCTTTAGGTTAAATACCTAAGTGACGGTTTGTTTGAGGTATGGTTGGCTCAAGTGGCAAGTGTATGTTTAACTTTATGAGAATCTGCCAAACTGTTTTCCAGAGCGGCGGTGCCATTAGCACATCGACCTGCAGCGAATGAGAATCCAGGTCGGCTGCGTCCTCGCCAGGGCTCCTATTATCAGTATTCGTTTTACATCTTGCCGTTCTACTAAGGGTGTCATGGCATTTCATGATGGCTTTACTGTGCATTTCTGACGGCTAACAAGACCGCCCATACTGGACATTTGTCTTCTTTAATGTCCGCTTTGGGTTTTTTCCTGATTTTTGAATTCTGAGAGTTCTCATTCTGGATAAGGAGAATGGGACATGTGATTGCAAACATCTTCTCCCCGTCTGTGGCTTGTCCTTTCATTCGTTAACAGTGTCGTTTGCAGAGCAAACATCATTGATTTTAATGAAGTCAGTTTACCAACTTGTCCGTTCATAGATGTGCTTTTCGTGGCATGTTGAAGAACTCTTTGCCTATCCCCTAGTCATGAATATTTTCTCCTAAAAGTTTTATGATTTCACATCTTCTATAGTTAGACCTATGATCCACTTTGAATTGATTTTTGTATAAGGTGTGAGGCTCGGGTCAGGGTTTGTTTTTTATTGTTGGTGGTATTTTTGCTTCCAGATGTTCAGTTGTTCCCATGTGGAAAAGATTATCCATTGTTCATAGAATTGCTTTTGCATTTTTGCCAAAAATCAGCCGTAATCGAATGGACCTATTTTTGGACTTTCTATTCTGTCCCACTGATCAGCGTACCCCTTTGTTAATAAAACACTGTCTTAATAACTGTTGCTGCAGAGTAAGTCTTAAAATTGAGTAGGGTGATTCCTCCCACTTTTTCTTTTTCAAAATTGCTTTGGGCATTTTAGTTCCTTTGCACGAGAGTATAACTTTCAGAATAAGTTTGTGTATATCATTTTTAAAAAACTGCTGCCTGCAATCCTAGCACTCTTAGAGGCCGAGGCAGGTGGATGGCTTGATCTCAGGAATTTGGGTCAGCATGAGCAAGTGCAAGACCCCATCTCTACTAAAATAGAAAAATTAGCTGAGTCTTACGGCAGGTGCCTGTAGTTCCAGCTACTAGGGAAGCTGAGGCAGGAGGATCACTTCAGCCCAAGAGTTTGAGGCTGCTGCGAGCTATGATGCCACAGCACTCTACCAAGAGCGACAAAGTGAGACTGTCTCAATAAATAAATAAATAAACAAACCTGCTGCAGTTTACGTTGGAATCGCGGTAAGTCAGTCTACAGATCAGTTACTGTGCTGAGTCTTCCCATCCACGCACAGAGTACGTCTTTTTATTTCTTTAAGGTTTTCTTTGCTTTATTCCTTCAGCATTTTGTAGTTTTCAGCAGATGGATCTTATATATGCTTAGTTAGATTTATACCTAATATCGCATTTTTGGGAGCTATTGTAAATGGTTATTTTAAAAAAATGTTAATTTCAGTGGCTCATTACTAGTGTGTAGGACTAAGATGGCCTTGATCCTGCTCCCTTGCTGAATCCACTCTGGGGGCTTTTTCTTTTTTAGGTAAATTTATTGGAATTTTCTATTCTGATGATCGTATCGTCTGAAGAGAGGAACAGTTTTAGTTCTTCCTTTCCAGGCTAAGTGACTAGTTCCTCATGTGACTTTACCAACTGGAATTTCCTGTGTGGTGTCGGCTGGGAGTAGTGAGCAGGGACAACCTTGTCATGTTCCTACTCTTGGGGGAAGGTCTCTGTCTCTCACCAGTAAGTTGATGTAACGTCGTTGTTTTGTAGATGCCATTTATCATCAGGTTGAGTAAATTCTCTTCCATTCCTGCTTGCTGAGACTTTTCTCATGAATGAATATGGAATTTTGTCAAGTGCTTTCTCTGAATCAGTTGATATGATCACGATTTTCTTCTTTAAGCTCAGATGGGGAATTACATTGCTTTCTTTTTTGAGACAGAGTCTCACTCTGTTGCCCAGGTTAGAGTGCTGTGGCATCAGCTCAGCTCACAGCGACCTCAAATTCCTTGGTTCAAGTGACTCCTGCTTCAGCCTCTCGGGTAGCTGGGACTACAGGCCTGTGCTGCAATGCTCGCCTAATTTTTCATTTTTGGTAGAGACAGAGTCTCACTTTTGCTCAGGCTGGTCTTGAACTCCTAAGCTGATCCTTCTACCTTGGTCTCCCACCATGCTGGGATTGCATTGATTGCTCTGGAATATAAAACTAGTCTTACATTCCTCAATAAGCCCCACTAGTCTTGGTATAGTGCTCTTTTTATATATATTTTGAGTTTGAGTTAATATTTTGTTGAGAATTTTTGCATCTATGTTCATGAGAAACATTGGTCTGTAATTTTCATTTATTTTATGTCTTTAGTTTTAGTTTCAGGGTAATCCTGGTCTCATAAAAGCAGTTAGAAAAGTGTTGTTTTTTCTTTTATTGAGTACAATTGTTTTTTCCTCTCTTCAGATACTTTGCATAATTCAGCAGTAAATGATTTGGGAGTGAAATCTTCCTTTCTGAAACATTTTAAAGCTACAAATCCAACTTCTTTAGTAGTTATAGGGTGAATCAGATTATCTGCTTCATCTTGGGTGAGTTTTGGTACTTTGTCCTTTTGGAGGAATTTGTTCATTTCATCGAAGTTGTTGCATGTGTGTGCAGAGTTGTTCAAACTGATCCCGTATTGTCTTTCTAATGTCCCTGGAACCTGTGCTCTCACCCTGGGTAGAGTGCCGTGGCATCACAGCTCACAGCAACCTCCAAAGCAACCTCCAAGCGATTCTCTTGCCTCAGCCTCCCAAGTAGCTGGGATTATAGGCACCCGCCACAACACCCGACTATTTTTTGGTTGTAGTCATCATTGTTGTTTGGCAGGCCTGGGCTGGATTCGAACCTGCCAGCTCTGGTCTACGTGGCTGGCACCTTAGCCACTTGAGCTACTGGTGCCAAGCCCAAAGAACCAGCTTTTGATTTTGTTGACTTTTTTTCCTATTATTTTTCTGATTCCTACATTATTAATTTTAGCTGTTTATTTCCTTCCTTATACTGTGGGTTTATTTTGCATATCTTTTTCTGGTTTCTTAAAGTGGGAGCTTAGTTTATTAATTTGAGACCTTCTTTTTTAATGAGTATTTAATGCTATAAATTTTCCCCTAAGTACTCCTTTACCTGCATCTTGATACATTGTATTTTCCTTATTGATATATAGTTTAATTTCATTGAGGTCAGAGAACATATTTTATCTATTTTAATTATTTTAAATCTGTTAAGGCTTGTTACCACCCAGGATTTGTTATCTCTCTGTTCACAACAGAACAGAATGTGTATTCTGATGTTGTTGGGTGGAACATTCTATAAATGAGATACCATAGTTGGTGGTATTGTTCAATCATTCTGTATCCTTGCCAGTTTTCTATCTACTAGTCTATCAACTAATGGGAGGAGTAGAGTCACCGTATGCAGGAATTGATCAAATAGTGGACAAAACACTACTTCTGAAGGGTAAAATGGCTTGATCCCATGAGAGGATGAGTCAGAGCATGGTGGTGGGGCTGCATAAAAACACTGAGGTCATTAATTGCACCATCTTGGGAGGAAAACAAACCAGGTTGAAATCTTACTAGTTCTCCTAGTTTCTAAAAGGGAGTTCAGAGCTAATGGTTGAAGTTTAGACCTATGCACATCCAAACACACATATGCCTAGAACTCATTTATCATTATGCTTTTGATGTTATTTCGGAGGAGGGAAGGTTAGTAGCAGTCTGAGTGTTCCTTGCTTTCTTTCCTCCTGAAACGTGAATGAATATTTTATTGTTTTCTTGGGGGTTTTGTGGGCTGATCATGGGTAATGGGTGGAGAAGACAGGACAAGTCTAAAGGGGCTAAATTTATTTGCATTTTAGAAAGAGTTTATTGCTATTAGGCAGAGAAAATGATAGATTTGGAAGAGAGAGAGGAAGATAAACTCCAAAGTGCAACTGGGAGGGTGAGACAACTTATGGGGAGACGTGTTGAAAGGGATGTATGGGAAGCGGAGCAAGTGTGCGGGGTGTAATTCCCCCTTTGCTGATACTCCAAGGGTCTTCAGCAAAGACTGCCCTCTCTGCTGCCTTTGAGTCCCATTAATGTTTCTTTTGGCTGCGACGCCTCATTGAGTGAGGCCTGAACATTAGGCAGAGGCCCAGATGTCGTGTTCAATGTGTTAATTCGAGAACACCCCACAGGAGGTTGGGCGGCTGGTTGTGGGGTGGTGTGCCTGCCCTCATTCTGGGCCAAGAAGGTGCAGAACTGTGTTTCTGCCCCAGGAAAGGAGACGTGGCAAGAACGCTAAGAGCTGGAATTCAGGGAACTCTTTAATTATTAAAGTGCTGCATTTAAAGCAGATTGCTTCTCTAAGACAAGTCATCAACTCCCTCAGTGAGAATCGTTTTCTGGTTACATCAAAAAATGTATTTTTCCCTTTTAAAGTTCACAGGGCTAGGAGGAACCGCTTGGGGTGGGGGTTCTTAAGCAAGGATGTTTGGGGAAACACCCATCCCAAATCCTGAACCTGCCCCTTTCCATTCCTCCCCACCGGGGCTGTAAATGGGAAGGAGCTATTAGGACTGATGCTAAGCTTGCTGTGCTCAGCATTTATTGAGTGCTTGCTGGATGCCAGATTGTTTCACATGTAGTGAAAGTGCTTGGGCAAAGACCTGGCATAGGAAGTTGTTTAGTTAATATATGCTGACTGACCAAGGTTGACCTGCTCTGCCAATGGTGTTTTTGTGCCTATGATTTTCTTCCTTTTAATCATGAGTCAATTGTCATCTCAAGAGAAAAACAGGTTCATGAGGCATCTCCTGTATAAAGCAACGTTTCTCACCTTCTTTATTTAGGATTTTTGTTAGAAATGGCAGAAATCCAATCTGAATGAGCCTAAGCAAGAAAAGGAAACTTACTAACTCACACAGTCACACCATGGAATGTGTTGTGGCAGCAGGGAATGAAAGGATATTGGACTTCTGTCTCTGCTTCTTGACTCTGTCCTACTGCAGATGATCCCTACTGCTGGGGAACATGGTTGCTGGACTCCAGTACACAGACTTTGAGCCCCTGACCCCAGAGACAAGAGACATTCTTCCCCAGTAAAAAGATCCCAGGGGAGGACAGTGATTGGCTCTGTGTGGGTCACATGCCCATCTCTAGACCAATCACTGTAGCTAGAGGGATGGGGCAATGTGACTAGTTTAGCCTGGGTGTCATGACTACTCCTTGGTTGGGGGAAGTCTGTTGGAAGCCATTATCAGAAAAAAAAGGATGATGGCTGGGCAGGCATCTCACGCCTGTAATTCTAGTACTCTGGGAGGCCAAGGTGGGTAGATTGCCTGAGCTCACAGGTTTGAGACCAGCCTGAGCCAGAGTGAGATTCTGTCTCTAAAAATAGCCAGCTGTTGTGGCGGGTGCCTATAGTCCCAGCTACTCAGGAGGCTGAGGCAAGAGAATTGCTTGCGCCCAAGTGTTTGAGGTTGCTGTGAGCTGTGACACCACGGCACTTTATCAAGGGCGACAAAGTGAGACTCTGTCTCAAAAAACATATATATATGCAATAGTCATGGCAAGTAGTCACTTTAATTTAAAAAAGCTGCACAAAAAATAAATAAAAGTGTCCCAGGAGCTGCATTCTGATGGCTGTGCACGATGCGATTGGTCTCCCCAAGTGAAATTGTGGGTAAAAGAATCTGCATGAAACTGGATGGCAGCGGCTGATAAAGGTGCACTTGGGGCCCAGCAGAACAATGTGGAGCACAAGATTGGAACTTTTTCTGGTGTCTATAAGAAGGTCAGGGCAAGGATGTTAATTTTGAATTCCCAGCATTTCAATTGTAAACAAGAATGACTAAATAAAGTATATTCACAGTTCAAAAGAAGAAGAAGAAGAAATGGATGCAGCAGGGTTCTTAATTGTAGGCAACAGAAGCTAACTTTTGTTGATTATTATTATTATTAACTTTTCAGAGGGAGGGTCTCGCTCTGCCACCAGGGCTGGAGTGCAGTGGGTCAATCACAGCACACTGCAGCCTTGAACTCCTGGGCTCAAACAATCCTCCCACGTCAGCCTCCAGAGTAGCTGGACTATAGGTGTGTACCACCATACCCAGCTAAGTTTATTTTTAATTTTTGTAGAGTTGGAGTCTGAGTATGTTTCCTAGGATGATCTTGAACTCCTGGCCTCAAATGATCCTCCTGCCTCAGCCTCCCAAAGTGTAACTTTTGTTGATTCGAGCAACCCTATTAAGTGCTCACACATGAGCTACAGAATTATGCACGGTACCACCCAGGGAGAAACAAGTCCCTGAGGCTGCTGCATCCCTAGTCTGGTGACTAGAGGCTGTGGCTCACTCCACTGCCACTGTCACACCAGGGACTTTTGCTGCCACTGCCACTGCCACTGGCTTCTTTGGGTTTCGGGTTCCAGAGTGTATCTGATGGGTAAAGCCCATGACACACTCGGGCCTTACCTATAAGAGATGAGAGGGGAGTGAGTGACTGACATCTTTGTATCCCTGATGGGAAGCCAGTTCTGCTTTCCACCAAACCTTATGAGCAGGGGAACTCAATTTTTGAGTGGCTAAAACTCAAGGCAGTTGTCCCCCTCAGGGTGTGTGTGTTGTTTGTGTATACAACAGCCACTAACCTCTTTGTTCTTGAGACATTTGTTCCTGCCTGTTTCTGCTAAATGTCAAATGAGATGAAATTAGATCTCTTCTGCTAACGGAGTCCACCCCATCAATCTTGGCCCTTGGCAGGCAGCTCCTCTTCATGCTAAGAAGGTCACGGCTTGATGTCTGGGCTGGGAAGCATCATTTATCTCCTTCAGCATTTCCAAATGGGGCTTCTTGGGAAGCAGCTCCAGACACCATTAATTTTAACATCTTTAATCTGATTCCTTTTGCAATTTTCTGCTTGAATCAAAGGTCAGCTCTCACAGTACACAGGTCAGGACTGATCTTTCTCCTTGATTGACATCATCTTGATGATACTTTGTGTTCTTTAGTGATGGGGGCGGACTTCCTGAGGGTAAATTAAATTGGCAGGTACTTAAAGGAGACTAGTGGGGAAGGGTCCAGGGTGATAAGAGGGCCCTGGACTGGGCTCAGAATCCATCATCCCCACTGCAGGGGCTGGAGCTGGCCCCAGCTGGCCTCCCCAGGCACCCTAGTCAGTTGAGATCCCCATACTCTGGTTTTCTGATTGCCCTCACAGGCAGCCATACCCTACTTAAAGTGACATAAAATTCACTATTTTAATTATTTTGAAGTGCACGATTCAGCGTCAGTTTGCACGTTGACAGTGGTGAGCAGCCATCACCACTGTCTAGTTCCAGAACACTTCATCACCTGCCCCCTAAACCCTGGACCCACGAAGCTGTCACTCCCCACCCCTGCCACCCCCAGCCCCTAGCAACCACTGATCCGTTTTCTGTCTCTGGATATTCCCAGACTCCAGGGCTTTGGCGTCTTCTTCTGCTCAGCATGTCATTGGCACACTGTTTCTTTTCACGGCTGACTAATGCTCTACTTACCTGCAAGTTGTTCACCATTTGTTCACTGGCAGACATTTGGATCATTGCCCCTTTTGACTGTCGTGTGTACTGCTGCTCTGAACTTTTGTGTGCAAATTTGCATTTGAATGCGTTTTTATTTTATTTATTTATTTATTTATTTATTTTTTATTTTTGAGGCAGAGCCTCAAGCTGTCACCCTGGATAGAGTGCTGTGGCATCACAGCTCACAGCAACCTCCAATTCCTGGGCTCAAGCGAGTCTCTTGCCTCCGCCTCCCAAGTAGCTGGGACTACAGGCGCCCGCCACAACACCTGGCCAGTTTTTGGTTGCAGCCATCATTGTTGTTTTGGTGGGCCCGGGCTGGATTTGAACCCGCCAGCTCAGGTGTATGTGGCTGGCGCCTTAGCCCATTGAGCCACAGGCGCTGAGCTTTGGTGCTTATTTTTTAACATAAACTTTAAAATCAGTGTGCCATTCCCTAATCAGAAAAGGAATATGTGTTAAAAATCTCATTGGGATTGTATATTTGTGTAAAGATTTGGAAGACCTGTCTTAGCCAATTTCAGATTGGTATTATAACACAAATCACCAGTATCTTTTGCAATGCATTAAAAAAGCTCACATAAATTATTATGTAAAACTAAAAGAGTTGGTAAAGTTTATCTTGTGAATCTATGCAAACTATAAAAGCAAAATAACCATTTTTAGGGTAAACTTAGGCGATCTCTATAATCTTTTGCATGATTAATTTTGAGCCTGAATATTATAGAACTGATAAGCAGGATGGTAATTTTAAGCTTAATTTCATCTTGATTACATACATAGCAGCGCATTCATCTGGAACCAACTGTTATACATATAGTTCTGTGAGACAGAATGTAAATGAAAACAAGTAAAATTGCTTTACTACCTTTTTGTGATGTTAGTATTGTTTTTCTTCTTTGTTAATAAAAAGTTCAATGCATAGGGTCAGTTACCCATATATTATGTATCGAACAACAATTTTAGTGGCAGTCCGAGATTTGTTAAGTACATATTACAATGTCATAAAGCACTTTAGCTGTAAGTTTTGGTCCTTAGTCTATGCATATTTTAAAGTAAGTTATCATCATTTATTATTCTCTAAAGTTAATCCCTGTTCATATTTGGTGTTATATTTTCAGATAACTTTCTATCAGTTTGCATAGAAGTGCATAATATGTCTGTATTTCTTAAGCAAAAGGGTATTTTTTCATGTAATGGGTTATCATAATATATAAAAATTCCTTAGTTGATAGATACTTAAATAATCTAATTTTTTTACAGTCATTTAAATTTATCACGAGAATGGAAAGGCAAATATCCAATGTGTTCAATCCTAATATGAAGCTAGTAGACTATCTAACACACACCCACAAAAGAGAAAAACTCAATTTGATTCAAGTTGCGGAGAGGGGGAGGAGGGAGGTGATTGGTGTGCTCCCACTGAACGGGCACAATGTAAGGGTTTATGGCACACCTCTCAGGGGAGGGACACTACTGCAAGAGGGAGTTTGCCTAACAAGTGCAAACATTGTAACCTAGTTGTTTGTACCCTCAAGAGTTTACCTAACAAGTGCAAACATTGTAACCTAGTTGTTTGTACCTTCAGGAGTTATCTAACAAGTGCAAACATTGTAATCTAGTTGTTTGTACCCTCAAGAGTTTACCTAACAAGTGCAAACATTGTAACCTAGTTGTTTGTACCTTCAGGAGTTATCTAATAAGTGCAAACATTGTAATCTAGTTGTTTATATCCTCAAGAGTTTACCTAACAAGTGTAAACATTGTAACCTTGTTGTTTGTACCCTCACATTAACCTAAAATGAAAAAAATGTGTTTTTTACTGTTGGGATGTTTTAATGAATACTTGTGTACACATTTCTTTGAGCTCATACTCAAGTATTTCTCAGGGATAAATTTGTAGGTTGTTAAGTACCTGGATCTGTGTCCACACACATTTTAAATTTTGATTGATTCTGCCAAACATACTGTGAAATGGTTGTGACATTTTATATTCTTGCCAGTAATGTAAGGGCATGCCAACAGTGAATTTTTGTCAGTTTTAAAATTTATGTCATAGTAATGGTAAATTTGAATTTCTCTTATTCCCAATGATTTGATCTGCTTTCTATGTTTATTTGAAATTTGTTTTTCTTCTGTGAATTTCTTATTCATATGTTCCAAGAACAGTTTTTTATCTTAAAAAAAAATTGTAGAAGTCCTTTATATGTAGTGCACTATAATCCTCATTTTGTGTATTTTTTTTTATTTTAAGAGATTTTTGTTTTTCAGAATTTGAGGATTCTTTTAGTCCGATTATAAAATCGTAGGGCTCTGGGTTTTAGTTTTGTTGAAAGCTTTTCTATCTAGATAGAATTTCCTAGATTTTTTTCTAGAAGTTTGCAGTTTTATTGTTTACATTTAGATCTTTAGTGTGGTAGGAATTCGTTTTTTCTAAATGAGTGATGGAGATCTGTTTGCAGTTTTCCAAATGTCTAGCTGATTGTTTCAATGCTATTTCCCCAGTGATCTGAAATGTCTCTATTATCGTACATTAATTCCTTGTATATGCATGGATCTGTTTGTACTAGTTAGTTCTTTTTATCTGCTTCACCATTCTTTAGGTTCTGAAACTTTTTGTTATGTTTTGGCATTTGGGTGAACCACTCTTTCATTATTATTTTTTTTTATTTCTTTAAGACTTTTTTTTTAATACCTCTTTTGCCCACTTGCTTAATTGAATCGTACAATCACTATGTAAAGTCCTTTAAAATTTCTGTTTGCATTTGATTACAGTTCCATTGATTTTATAGACTTTTTAAGGAGCAGTCATAGGCTTCCAGTACTTTTGTTCTCAATCTAAAAAACATGGTATAACTCTCTGTGTTGAGAACCCATAGTGTGTCCAGGAGTCAAGTTTAAATTTACTAGCTCATTTGTGTATCTCTAGTATGTTCATTCTCATGTTAGTGCATAGGAATTTTATAGCTTTTGGTTGCTATTATAAATTAGATATTTCTGAAAGTAAAATAAAAACTTCCATCAAAAATTGTTGTCCACTTGCTGACATAGTCAACTGCTATCACGTCTCGTCTACAAGTCTCAGAATATATTAGAAGGCATACGTGACATTTCAAAATTGTAAAAATCAAGGATCTAATATTTCATTTTTCTGTTACTAAAAAATCTTGTATAACATGTAATGTCAATAATGTAATTGGCGGGCGGTGCCTATGGCTCAGTGAGTAGGGTGCCGGCCCCATATGCCGAAGGTGGCGGCTTCAAACATGGCCCGGGCCAAAAACTGCCAAAAAAAAAAAAAAAAAAGTAATTGGCATTTCCTTTTTTATTACATCTTCTTGTTCTGCCTTCCACATCTTATCTGTTACTGGCACTCATCAGAGGTTAATCGGCCTCCTTTCCATCAATTTTTCTCTGTCCTTTGGGTAAAAAGAAACTCAATATATAGAGTATAGTAACTATATTGTGCTTAGGGACAACTTTATCGAATGATTTACATAGCTCAAGGTGAGAAGTATATGAAAAATCTGACTCAAATAATCATATTTTTCCAACCTTCCTATAGAGTCCCTATTCAAATGTGTCACCACTAATACTGTGTTAGTGGCATAATAATTGTCCACGGTTGTTTATTTTTGGAAAAAAAATTAAAATGAATTTTTTTACATCCTGCCTGTTTTATCAATCAGCTTTCTAGGCTGTGGTATTTCTAAAATCTTGGGCACAGTAACTCTGAGCACAGCATTTTAGGGGCATAGCCTGAGAAGGAGCATTTGGGAGTTTCAAGTCTAGCTCCAAGTTGCATCAGTCACTGATGACTAAATGTCATGGGTAATACTGATAACATTTAAATTTAGTCTTAATTTTCACTGAATTTGAATTTGGTATCACATGGGCTGTCGTTGGCACTTAGGTTTATATCTCATACTCTTAGACATTAGTGTATAAACATCAAAACACAACCTTCACCAAAAGATAAAAAAAAAGAACTCAAATGTTTTCAAACACTTAATAAATCTGAAGTGCATTTCATACCTCCCATCAAGACTCTAATTATGGCATTCTAAGCATGGAACAATATGGAGGCTTTAAAAGCGTGGATAATGCATTTTCAATTATTAACGGACACCCGTAGTGAAAGGGTAATTAATTTGTCTTCACTATGAAACATTAGGTTGGGATGCTGTATGCAGAAATTTTGCTTAATTATAAGCGGAACAGCCCAGGATTTGACATGATGACAATGGCTAGACAAATAAGGTTTAAGTGCTTTTCAAGCTGTGCTTGTTTTATTAATGTCGAGCTGTGATCTTTGCTAACTTCTGGTTTCTTACCTCGGAACTGACAAGAGAAAGTACATGTCTCTGGTTTCTACTACTAATGTCAGTCTAATCACACCTTTTTCTCCTATAACTGAGGCAGTATTATGAATCAACTTTCCACAATGTCTCTGGCTAAAAAATTAAAAGGAATTATTTTTGTAATTACGCACTCAATTTCTCACCGCCTGCTGTTAGAGTTCTCATTGGGGCACCGGGTAATTTACAAACTTCTAAAATCTTCGTAATTGACATACAGGATAAATTTTGCGATCTTAGCTTCACGGAAACAGCGATTTCTTGTAGTTGCTGTATGTGAAAATCACAGCAATTTTGAGGGGCTGCATGGGGCTACTTTCTTGCTCAGAGAATTTGCCTCTGTTTCCGGTGTACAGGTGGTTTAGGGGAAGAAGCTCTCAGTCTCACCTGGGATTGAGTTGATTTGCAGCTTTATTTAAGTTTTTGTTGAGAGCTTTTCCATTTCCAGTTGCCCTGACTCCTGTAGCATAGCCTTTCATGAATCTCAGTGAAAGCTAGGAGTGTTTGCTGGGCTTCTGAGTCCCCTGAGACCACTGAACTCTCTTCTGAACTCTGCTCAGCTTTGCAGCCTTTGAGTTGCTGCGTCCTGTTTATAAACAGAGGGCAGGTCTTGGCAAAAAACTGCACCTGATGGGCAGTTGGGTTGTTTCCAATCATTGTGATATGAAACTAGTAGATGAACAACCACAAGGCTAAATAAGAGAAAAACACAAATTAAATTCAAGGAGGGGATGTGTGGGTTTGGTAAGTTCTCACTCAATGGGTACAACATACGGGCATAGGGCACACCTCCTGGGTGAAGGGCTCAACTACAACTTGGACTTCACCTAACAAACGCAAACAGTGTAACCTAATCATATGGACCCTGATATTAACCTGGGAAAAAAAACACACCTGAGGCTGTCAACGCACTCGGCGAATATTTTTGCTTTAACAGTGAAGAGGGACACAGAGGTGAGGGGAAAGCCAAGGGTTGATAAAATAGAAGAAGGCGAGAGAGAAAAACGAGACGGTGGGTTGTAGCTGAGTAACTGGCATAGTCAGGCAGCTGGGGAATTTTAATGAAAGGACAGCACTATTCAATTTTAAGTTATTTATCTTGCTACAGTTGAAAAAGTAATAAACTCTCTGTCTCACCCAAGAGATTAGGAGAGAATTTTGCTACACTCTAGCCTATAATAAGACTTACGATAACTCATTTCTTTTTTTTTTTTTCTTTCTTTTCTTCTTTTTTTTAATTGTGGGAAGTGGCTGTTTCCCACGTCTGGTTGTTTTATGAGCCAATACAGAGGAAACGCAGGCCAGCAAAAGGGCAGTGGACAGAACAGAACGCTGCTCCCACTGAACTGATGCAGTGAAAGCCGGAGCTTGGTGGCAGGGCTGAGCACTTCCTTGACCCTGTGTAGAGATCTTGGGGAGGTCAGGAGACTTTCATAGAGACAGGTGGCCTGTCCAAAAAGTATCTAGCTAATAATTAAAAAAAAAATTACAATATGGCTGGATACTTTCTAGACAGCCCTTATATCATACAGATGATTCAACCCCCTCTCGTTTCAACCTTCTATTCTTTTAAGCTTTAAGATTTTCATGACTTAAGATTTTTAAGCTCATCATGTGGGCCGTAGAAGATAAAAGGTGCTTTTTCTTACGTGTCACGAAGAACACTCACCTACATATTTACAGCAGACCTCCCGAGTTTAAATTCTGGTTCTGCCATGTGTGACCTCTGCAAAGTTACTCAATTTATCTCCGTCTCTGATTTGTTAACTGGAAAACAGAGGTAATCATCGTCTCAAGCTCAGATGGTTGTGATGAAGATCAAATCAAATGAAAATCCTCCCGCGCACAGCAGGAATGCAAATGGCGCTGACAATGACCATGGTTTTGACCTCGGTGGTGGGGGACTGCACCCTCCTTGGCATCAGAGTCACCTGTGAAGTTTGAAAAACAGGAGCATGCTCTGGTTCTACACCAAACACATTAATCAAAATTGCTAGAATCGGAAACTGGGTATGCAAAGAATAAAAGCATGCCGTGGGGATCCAGAGATCCAATCAGCTCTGAGAAACACCCCTATGGAATGTTCCCAGGTGGAAAAGTGGGAAGATAAGTGGGCATTGTGATGTTCTATGGGAATGATGTCACCAGAGAGAAGTGACACAGGCTGCCAGCCTCCATAGCTGTGAATACCAGAGTGAGTGTGGCCCCAAAGTCAAATGGAGACGTGGAAATCCAGCTGTCAAGCATGTTTCTGGGTCCAGCTGGAACATACCCTTGAGGAAAGAACATCATGTTGTTTTTGCAAAGACTTCTTACTGAAAGACAAAAGCATTTTTCTCTTTGAGAATGACTTCAAGCACCCAGAGGTTGCAATGGGTGCCTATGATCATGAATGTTTACACGAAAACTCAAAAGTATCTTTTTTCTTCAGTGCCAATCTACCCATTATTGCTTAATTTTTATTTATGTATTTATTTTTGCATTGTAGAAGGCTGGAGCAACAGCAGCAATTATGTCCTGATCCTCTGTTGACCTTTTCCAGATAGTTGTGATTTCCTAAATTCCCTCTTGCCTGACGCTGACAACTACATTTCACTGTTTGTGCAGCTCAGGCTGACTCCAATGACATGGGCAAGCTCTTGTACTCTTGCTCAGATTCTTCAATGGTTCTTTATGGTCATAATTACAGGATAATAAAGGCTACACTTGCTGACTGGTGTTCACTATTCTCTAATGTGCTTCTCGGTTATTTTACTCCTGTTTTAGCTAGGTGAGCCTATTTCTGGCATACCCAAAACTCCAAAGATGGAAATAATTTCTGAAGCAGTCATTGTATTTCACCTAGAAGACTCCCTCCTGGCCTTCTCTGTACAACCCGAGGATAGGCTGATGACTTTTATAAGAAGGCAAAAACTTGTAATATGGATTTGAGGCACAACCATATACTATACTCCCAGCAACTATCAAATTCTTGTTTAGAGAGGACAGAAGAATATGATGACGAAGAGAATATTTCATGAGACTGTTGCCAGACGTGCTTACATAAAATGGGAAATTATAGCTAAAAGTTATTTCATTTTTAAAATATTCATTGCAAGATTTTACATGTCCAAAATATTTACTATTTTTTCTCTGTCGACAAACATAAAAACATAAAATATGAGTTTGCTAATTTTTCCTATTTATGATGAACTTTTCCTGTTTATGACACCCTCCCTGTACTTTGGAGGTAGATTTTCCTTTGGAAGTTTACTTCACCTCTTTATCCTTCCATCTGTAAAATGGGAATAAATCCTAGTAAGTACTGCATCGATTTAGGGTAAGTCACTGAGTTTTATTTCCATTCCATTTTATTTAGTTTTGCTTAGTTATAGTTTTTTTCGGTTTTATTCAATTTTATTTATAAAACAGTGCCTCACACACAGTAGACCTTACATTAGTGTTTGTTAAATAGATTAAAGAAAAAAAAAAACAACTAGGGCTGTGAAGGTTCATGGCATGATTGAGGAACCAAGGCTGGCTTCCACTCTTGATTCTCGCCTGGCTTTTAAATGAGCCGTTAGTCTCTGATCTTCGTATCTAACTTATTCTTCAGCCCATAGATTACAGAGTTTGATCTTTCCTGAGTCTGTCAAAAGTGAAAGTAATTAAGCTTGTTATTTTCACGAGTATTATTTTATTTTTATCTAAAAGGGCACTTGTTACAACTGGATTACTTTCTTCCTCTACCTGAATGCACCAAGAAAAACCCGCGTGAGGGGAGAACCAGGAAGGGGCCCTCACCAGATACCAAATCTGTCAGCACCCAATTCTGGACTTCCCAGCTTCCAGAACTGTAAGAAAGAACCTTCTGTTGGTTAAACCACTGGGTTTTAGTATCTTGGCATAATGGTCTGGACTAACTAGAACAGTTGATAATACAAGTGATATGGGGGGTAACCTCAGATGAAGAGTTTATATATCATGTAGAGAACAGAAGTGTTTAAGGGATAAACACATCCTTGCTTTTTATTGGCTTATTTATTCTGAGACCACACCCTAGTGTTGAGTACCAGAGCAGCTTCATAAATTATATACATTACCAAAATAGAAGCTGAATGGAGGTGCCATTTGCATTCTAGGTCTTTGAACATGACCAGTCCCAGTCCCAGGTATATGTGGTTTAAGTAACTGAAAAATCACTCCTGGACAGCAGGCTCCTGTTCACATGTCGAGATTCCCTCCTCCTCCTGGCCATGTTGGCCCTTCACTGAGCGAGTCCCTGTTCCCAATCTATGTCCTGGCATTCAGGAACCGTGTATTTAGACCCTTCCCCACAGATACAAATGCACAAGACCATTTTATCTGCCACGACCTTCTGTGTGTCCTTGACTTTAGTGAATTTGTTAAGCTGCTTTGTCTCCAAACATAGGATGTTCATTCTTGGATGTGGCCATTGTTCCCTGCTGCTTTTCCCACCTAGAATTTCCTCCCATTCTTCTCTGTTAAAGTGAACTCTTTTCCCTATTTAGGCTGCATGAATTAGGATAAATATCACTTAGAAGGAGCAGAAAACTCAACTAACAGCAGTTAAACAAATAAGAGTTGTCTAATGGAACAAGAAAATTGGAAAAATGTCTTGGGCTGGTAGAATAGTTTAGCAGTTTCGTCACGGTCATGAATTCCATTTATTTTTATGTTGTGTTTTTCATCCTCATGCCTTCAGTATGGCTGTTTGTCCCTCTAGGCATTATATCCTATGTCCCAGGCAGAAGAAGGAGGAAGGGAAAATGCCAAAAACCTGCAAAATTTATAACAGTGGCCATTTGGGTCTGGTAATGTTCTTTTGGCTAAAAGTGAATTGCATGGGCTAAATCCAGATATGGGGTATTCTGGAAAGGTATCATAAGACTCCAGTCTCTATTTCAGAGAAAATTAAGAGAAAATAAGTTTGTGAATGATTTTTCTGTAGCTAATTCATAACATCCAGACATTCAGCTTTTAAATTTCATGAACTCCAGAAACACTTATTTGGGGCAACAATGTTTTTAATTTAACCTAGGATATTACAAACTAAAAAAATTATATGTTTTAGTTCTTTGGATTTGCAACAACTGTGAATTTCATCTTGTCAAGGTTTGACCAGCATCTACTTCAATATGGGGTGTGAAAAATATGTATACACACTTTAAGAAAGGATACAACTGTATTAAAATTGTAATACTTAATGTATACCGATAACAAAAGATGAATACAAGTCATGCTGAGCCCTCTTGTAATTGCAGAAGTCAAACGTGACTTGAGTATTACAAATTTAATACTCTTTTCCTTTCTTAAAATGTGTATACTTTTTTTTTTTTGCATCCTCTGGATTTCATGAAAGAAAAAAACATACTTTACTGAAAATGTTCTAAGCAAATCAAGAGAAATTGGTGCTAAGACTACAAGATTCATGATAGTGATTTTACTGGCTCTTACGTCTTCTGCCTGATAGTAGTTAATCCCCTGGTTTCATAGGTGAGGTCAAAGCCAAGTGTTCAGAGCTGAGGAGGAGGTATGAATAAAAAGCCTGAAAGAAGATGAGTATACAGACAGACTACTTAAGGGAATGAAGCAATAATATTTTCAATCTTACTTTGTGTCAGTTGTGTATAAAGAAATATTATTTCATGTGATTCTAATTAGACAGTGAAGCAAATCTGAAGGATGAGATGCCAAGAATTGAACAGTTTGCATTAGATAATGTAAACAGGAGGTAATAGAGCTCTCCTTGGCAGGCAGGTCTACCTCCAAAATTATTGTCCTTCTGCTATGTTAGGATGAAAGACTAGTGGAAATCGTGTGGGCCAAAGGTCAGCAAACAGCTAGAATTATGTTTCTCAAATAACTATTGCAAGGACATGAATTCAGAGTTCATCCAGGTTAATCATTTCTGACTATAAAGTGAATACCTAGGCAATTTCTTAGCGGTGAGAACATATTGGGGCCTTACAAGGATTTTGTTTTATGGTAGGGCTAGATCTTTTCCAAATCAATTTGAGCCAGTGAAATGAAAGGCTGAAAAAAATATAGCTTTATAAATAATGAAAGTCTTGACATCCTTTAGAACAAATAGCTCCACACTCTAATTACTGCGGTATGGTGTTTGAGTATCTTTGGTGATGTTAATTAAAGAGTGGCTCTTGCATATTTTGCTTAAAATATCCATGACTCACATCTACATAGCTAGTTTCTCCCCCGCCCCCCAAAAACGCCTGCTAATAACTGGAAGGAAGCACAGACCAGATTACATTTGTACATTTAGGGACTTCAGTTCTTTGTATCAATACATTCGCAACAATGTATTATTATTTGTGCTGGGAGAGAGACTAGAAAAGTATCCTAAGTGTCAATATTAGAGCTTTTTGCTCTCTTTTAAAATTTGCGTAAATTTAAGGGATGCAAGTGAAATTTTGTTACATAGATTTATTGAGTGGTGGTGAAGTCAGGGCTTTGAGTAATTACTTTCTCATCTCTCACCTCTCTCTCACCCTCACACCCTGCAGAGTCTCCAAAAACTATTAGTCCACACTCTACACCCATGTGTTAATATATACACTATTTAGCTACCACTTCCAGCGAGATCACATATTTGATTTTTTGTTGTTGAGTTTTTTATTTAAGATAATGGTCATAGGTACCAGCCACATTGCTCCATAAGACATGATTTCATCCTTTATTATGGCGAATCGTATTCGCCATATAATATAGTAATACACATACCACATATCCATCTGTTGATGGATACTTAGGTTGATTCCACATCTTTGCTGTTTTGAAAAGTGCTGGTAGTTGATTTCTAGTTTTATTCCACTGTGGTCTGAAAAGATACATGCTATGATGTCTGTCTTTTTGGATTTATTGAAACATGTTTTCTGGCCTAAATATGCTCAATCTTGGAGAACCAGGTGCTGATGAGAGGAATGTATATTCAGTAGTTTTTTGGTAAAATGTTCCATTAAGTGTCATTTAGGCCAATTTTTTTTTAAGACTCCCATGAAAGTCCAGTGTTTCTTTATGTGCTGCTTAGATGGTGTGTCTGGTTCGGTCAATGGAGCGGTGAACTCCCTGGCAGTTATGATGCAGCTGTTTATTTCTTGTGTTTGCTTTGTAAATCTGGGCATCCTCGTGGAAGATGCATAGGTGCATAAAGACAATGGGTGCCAAAACATGTGTACACATTTTAAGAAATGAAAACATTGTATTAAAACTGTACTACTCAAGTCATGTTTGACTCGTAATTATAAGAGATACAGGTGCATTATACAAGACAACAAATGTTATTGGTATACCTGGGTCACTACGAAAGTTTTGAAACAGATTGTGTTCTATGGTCTATCATTTTGCGTCCAAGAAATATAGTTGAAGACATCCTTTTTGATTTACTTCTGTAATCTTCAACTTGCTTGGCTTATTCTTGTTCCTGGGACGGCTTCATTTGTTTCGCGAATTTTATGTTTTTGGATTTTTATGTACCCATAAACTTTCATAAGGACTCAAGTATATTTTTATACAGTGTTTTTCTTTCTTAAAATGTATATACCTTTTTTTGACACCTTTTGTATGTAGGATTAACATGTCTTGTTGACTTGTTCTCTTTATGAGTAAGTAATGACCATCTTTGTCTTTCTTTACCATTGTTGATTTAAAACCAATTTTATCTGATATAAAAATGGCTACACCTGCTTTCTTTTGGTTTCTGTTTTCATGGAATATATTTTCCATTCCTTCATCTTGAATTTATATAAGTTTTTGTGGGTTAGATGTGTTTCCTGGAGAAAGCAGATAGTTGGGTTGTATTTTTTTTCATCCATTTTGCCTTCCTATGCCTCTTGAGTGGGGCATTCAGAATGTTCATACTGATTGATAGAATTGATATGTGGATGATGATCTGATTACCCTGCTGGGTAGTACCTTATTGCTTTGTTGACCTCTTATGCTATTGCTTAATGTGAGTTCCGGGAGTTTTAGCTCTTGGGTGATTTTCTGCTGGTGGGTGTCTATTGTACTGAGCCAGGTGTAATGTAGTTCTGCGTATTTCCTGCAGTACCTGTCTGCTTTTGACAAATTCCCTCAGTGTTTGCTTGTCTGCAGAATTCTTTATCTCTCCTTCATATACAAAACATGGTTTTGCAATATACAAAATTCTAGGCTAACAGTTGTAGTTTTTAAGAAGACTGAAGGAGAGGCCCCAGTCCTTTCTGGCTTAGAAGGTCTCCATTGAGAAGTCAGCAGTTCGACTGATAGGGGTAGGGGTTTCCTGTGTAAGTTACTTACTGTTTTCACCTTAGGGGTCAAAGGAATTCCCGCTTTGTATTGACTTTGGCCAATCAGATAGTTAAGTGTCTTGGTGATTGCCTTTGTGCAGTGAGTCTCCTATTCAGTTGAGCTTCTTGTACTTAAATGTGTCAGTACCCAGCAATAACCAGTAAAATTTTCCTCAAGTATTCCCTCAAATGGGTTTTCTAGCACTTGTGTGTTTTCTTCTTTACCCTCAGGGTTATCTATGATTCTTATATTTGGTTACTTTACATAATTTCATATTTCTTGGGGGCTTTGTTTATTCTTATTCTTTCTTTTTTATTTTTGACAGAGTTGACTTGAAAGAGTTCTCTTCAAGTTGTTTCTTTTTCCTGGTCTAGTTGATTCTTAAAACTTTGCACTGTGTTTTGTATTTCCTTAAATGAATTTTTCATTCATTTCCTGATTTGTTTTCCTGTGTTCTTTGAGTTTGCTTTCCATTTTCTCTTAAATTTCATTGAACTTCCTCACAATCCGTGTTTGGAATCCTTTCTCATTTCCCAGCCTTGTGGTCTTAGCAGAGTGAGTTGTACTGGCACGCCCAGTTTAATTTCTGAGATCGTAGGTGGTACTTGTGGATAACAATCAGCCACGCCTGTACCACTGAGTTAGTAAATTCTCCAAAGGGCTGTGCAGATTCACCTCCCTCCTGGCAGGTGGTGCTTTCCAGATGGAACAGCGTTGTTGTTGGGACCTGTGACCAGCCGTCACATCAGGAAAGCACTGGGATGCCTCAGGTGATGGGCGGGACCCTGGGACTTCCTAGGGAGCCCTTATTTTCTGCCTCAGTAGAGGCAGGTGGAGTAGGGAAGCACTGCAGGGCTGGATCACGTGAGCCTCCCTTGGGCTCCACAAAAGCTGTTAAGGTCTCAGAGGGGATCAAGGGGGCTGGGGAGGCTGTAAGGGGAGGGTTTTTTCCACTCAGCCAGAAGGTCTGCTCATGGGGACTGGGCTGTCAGGAGACGGTTTTACTCTTCTCCCCTCTCCCCTGCTTTGGGTATCGCTCTAGCATTTGGCAGCAGCTAGGTGCTCAGACTAGCTAAGCTCCCCAACAGTGGTGCTACAGGCTGGGACCTTCCCTCTCCAGGATCTGACCCCAGGCTGAATACACAGCTTTCCTGCGCTTCTGAGTGCATGTGTTGGGGACCCACACTGCATTGTTTTTTTTAGTTCTATCCACGTGGGCTTGTTTGCCTGCAGGGATCAGTTTCCACATCTCCTCTCCATGCCCCTGAGCAACACAATGGAAACCTGGGGGTACAGGATGTGGCCTGCAGGCCTGAAGATCAATCCCTGGCTGTGCCTAGGAGAAGCATGTTGGTCTTGAATTGCCAAGTATGGTGTCCCTGAGCAAGCTTGATGTCCCTTTGCTCTGGGGTGTGTCCTGCTATGATGAAGCAGCTGGGCAGGCAGCACTGAGGAAGGCTGGTAAGTGGGGAGCTGATAGTCTGAGCACCCCTTAGTCCACTGAGTGTCTTTAAGAGGAAAGGCGTGAGCCCCACTTGTGGTAGCTGCATCAACAGAGGGGAATGGCTTAGTGGTCTCTCTTGGCAGCAGTGAGTGGTGCAAGGGAGGCGAAGGGGAGGAGAAGAGTCTGGATGGAGGAAAGCCAGCACTCTGGTCATCTCTGTGCCTCTCTCTGGAAGGCAGCCCCCCTGGAATGTCTGGAGTCATGCAGATCATCTGGGACCCACTGTCCCTTTATCTCCCATAGTCTGGGCTAGAGTTGGGAAATGTTTGCCTGGGAACAAGTGAGACCAAAAATGAAGGGGCTGAAGCTCCCTCTGGAAGACAGAGGTGCACAGTGGATGGAAAGGTAATATGGTGCCTTGTCATCGTTGCTTGGGTCTGTGGCCATTGGAAGTGACCCCAAGGAAGCTGGCTGCCTGGAGCTTAGTCCTCAGGAAGCTCCCAGTGCACTGGCAGCTGGAGCTTTTTGAGCTCAGTAGGTAGAAAGGCTCATCTAGCAGTGCAAGAGCCTGCTGACTGCCAGAGATGTGAGGGAGGGAGAATAAACCACCCCCCAGCCCTTTCTCTGGACTCTATACCTCTCAGGGGTTGACCTCTACTACTGAGCTGCTCCTAGGCTTGTCCTGCAACTTCTTCCTGTGGAATCTCTTGTAGGTTCTGACCCTGTGCACTTTGAATCATACCTGTTCTATGGTTGTTTGTTTCTTTTTCATCTAAAACTTTTTCTTCTTTCTGAGACAATCTGGCAGCTGATATTTTGCATCTGCCATCCAGCTTGTGTTTTCACTGCATATTATTATATATGATGCATGTAAATGTTGCTGCCTAGAAATATAGAATTAATCAAAAAGTCTAATTGTACTGCATCCCATTACCTGGTCCCAACATAATGAAAAAACACTAAACTAAAAAACTGCCCCTGCCTTTTAATTTTGGATGCTTCAGAATGTATTTTTGACTTTTGTAAGAAGTAACATGAATAATTCAGTGAATCCAGCTTAACACTGTTAAAAATGGATAAAGTATAATATTACAGAAGCAACTGCATAAACTTTCCGAAAACTCACATAGGTCTTTAATGTCTCTAATTATGTAAAATAATACAGTAGGTAGGCCTAGGAAATGACTCCCAGAGCTTGTCAGCTTGCTCACTGACCCACTCACATTTCTAAACAGAAATCTGGACTCTTTCTAGGTAGTTACTTGAGCTGAGAAAACTTTAGGCAACTTCATTTTTGGAGTTTGGGTTGGCAACTCCATTCTGGCTTTGGGACTCCAGAATGATTTGGGGGGAAAAATCAGGTTAATCAAAATAGAAATAAAGCTCACCTATAGAAATTAGGGATGAACATTTCCCAGCTAAATGTATTTTCATCTCAGCAGCTAATCACTGACAATTTGAACTTTTCCAAACAGAAATATAGAAAAACATTTTCTCCACTACATATTCATGAAAGATACGTACAGTGAACACCACAGACTTACTGTTTTGAAGGAAGCTTATTTATACATTTGACCCATGAGTACAATGGAGGTTTGGGGCCCTGACTCAGGTGCAATAAAAAAAAATCCACATATAAGCTTGACTTCCCCAAAACTTAATTACTAATAGCTTGCTGTTGATCAGAAGTCCTACAGATAACATAAACAGTGGATTAAAAAATACTTTTTATGCCATGTGTCTTATATATTAAAACTATATATTTTTTATAATAAATCTCAAGAAAAGAAGATGTGATTGAGAAAATCGTAAGAAAGATGAAACTTATTTACTCTTCGTTAAGTGGGAGTGGAAGGTCTTCACCTAGTCATCTTCATGTCATTGATTACACTGAGAAAGAAGAGGAAAAGGAGGGCTGGTCTTGCTGTCGGAGGGGTGGCAGAGGTGAGGTTGGTGGAGGAGCTGGAAGGGAGACAGAGGAGACAGGCTCGCTCTGTGCAACTTTCATTGACAAAAATCCACATGTCAGTGGAGCTGTTCAGTCACACCTTCACTGTTCAAGGGTCAACTAGAGTTCCACATCCTTTTTTGTCTCCTTAACATATCAGGAATGTGTTGTCTAATTTCTTCTATTGCGTATTTCAGAGTAACCAAGTTTTAATCTTAATAGAGCTTTTTATTCAGATGTAGGGCTGAGAATTTAAATCTAGATTTTATTTTTTATTTTTTATTTCAGGTTAATGTGAGGGTACAAATAACCAGGTCACCATATTTGATTTTATTAGGTAGAG